>NBNE01001108.1:0-14607 GCA_002215365.1 Phytophthora megakarya | reverse complement strand
ACCGCGAGAGCTCCAATGGAAGGTCACCTCCTTCCCAGAAGTACCAACATAATTCCAGTCGAAACAGGCGTCCAAAAAGCACACAATATGAAATAACTCAATTAACCCAACAAAATAAAGTAAGGTTAACCTTGTTGAATTGGCTTGAGTTTTATTGGAAGACGATTAACCTTCAGGATGATGCCGGAACACGTGCTAAGCCTGCACGCTCACCGATGTGAATTCTCCTGCGTCCTTCTAGGCAAATTGGATTCTGATTAAGTTTTAACACATGCAAACGGGAACCTACATAGCTCGGGTGCCAGTCCCGCTACAAACTGTAAGTCAAATAAAAATCGAGGGGTGAGAATATAGCCACTCATCACGGAAGCGCAGTCAGCTTGAATCTCGGGAGCATGCCTAAGTCAAATAAGACACTGATATTGGTCAGAGCATGTCGGATTACTCCAACCGAAGTGTTCCGTCAACCTGAGATGGTGCACTCTTCATGGCGTGCCTGATGTGATACGGATTTTCGAACCGACCTTTCACGCAACCTCAACTTGAAGCCAATTCTGGGATTTGTATCCTGCCACTTTATGCTGGGACCCTTGAGAACCTTCTGATACTGTCCAGGGTTCCAGAATTCCCAGACCGTATCTCGTCTCCGACATATGGAAACATATCGATCGTATCGGTATGGGAATTCACACCAGCCTTAATTCTGGAGTCCGTCATGTTCATCACATCCCGGGATTGTCTCAACCCCAAGGTCGGTGACAACCTGAACACCTCCACTGATATCTCGAGACCGTTCACCATCACGTCCGTCGACACACAATCACTCACAACTCCTTCCGATGAACTCGGGTCTGAGAATAGTACCGGACTTTTACACTTCCGGTCTCAATCTCTCCCATACCGAGCCACGACAATGGTAGTAGCTCCCAGAATAGACACTTCACGCATCATAGAGAGTCGAGTAGTCTGAATACATCCATCCACAGGCAGGAACATTCTTCTCCAGGTCATATCTCGTCATCTGCCGGGGTGAATCCATCCATTCTTGGTCTGGTCATATCTTCCACGTTCTCCACTTCTTAACATTCAACCATCAACTTCAACAGGACCAGCGTTTTCTGTCCCTTGATGGGTTCTAGATTGGACGGTAGGGTCAGTTGACTTGGGTACGTCAGCCAACCAGTGATGCCAACACCAATTTTCTGGGATCCGCTCCTTCCCAAACGTCCCTTGTGTGTGCTGAGCTCAGCGAGTCCATTCTCGAGTTGGGCTTCAACACACACAACGGTCGGATGTCGACCTTCAAGGCTACTCCTCGACCCAGACGCCAACTCCCTCATCTTTCGAGTTTGGTTTCCACTCATTTTCCTAATCACCAGGAATCTACTCACGTGCCACGGTTGGTCCGCCATTTCGGCCAACTACATCCAAGTGTCACTCCAAGTGCTCATTCTGCGATCATGGTTCCGGCTCCACCCTCACCTACACACCTGTGAATTCGAGTGTTGACGATAGTGCAACTACGGCGCCTGCGTATGCTGCCTCTGTCTCCACCACCGCCAGCAACTCTCCTGCGATTGGCACTTCCATGCAGAGCACAACTACCATGCGTATGCCCACATCACAGCCGGTCGCTTCAGCGACGATGACCTCATCTGCAACATCGGTCACTTTGGTGCAGACGTCGGCATCGCCAACTCCGCCAATTTAAGCGGGGCGGTGTCGGCAAACACGCCCCCCCCAACTCCCGTTATCATCAGCGGGGGAGCATCTTCGCCTGCGATCACCACACTGCCATACAGCCAGACCACTCCTGCTACGAATACCGGTGGAGCGCACATTCCACGCACGTTCGCGGCTACGACGCCCACTCAGATTCGCATTCCTTCCTCGCTCAACGACGTTGCTGGTCATGCTCAGTACCTGCTGGACTGATGCGGGTAATGGAAGTTCCTGACTTCTCTCACGCGAATTCGGTCCTAGTGGCTGGTTTGACCAGGATGTCTGTGACCTCAGAAATGCTGTTACAATTTCAGCAGCTACTGCAGGCTGGGCCAGACTTCCACGGCCCTCCGTTCCGCGCTCAGGTTGACCGTGAGGTCTTTCCCTTGTTGCATTGCTTTGGTGCCGACTGTTTTGCACTCAGGGTAGTGTCTAAGCTGCGTTTCTTGCGTTTGACACTGGACCAAGTACGTCATTTTCAGGCTCCCAATCGCTCAACTCAAATCGTGGTTCGTAACAAGGAGCTCATGGATCAAGTGCGCAACTGGAGGGCCTACTGCATCGTTCCCGAGCTGATCATGCGGCTGAAGTTCGTGCACTGCAGTTACAACTCAACACTGGTCGCATTACCAGCTTTTCCCAGTGAGACCTCACTGCAGCGACCAATAAGGGCATGAATTTGAATGCAGAGGTCAAAGAATTACGTAAGCGGCGCAAGGAGAGCAAAGATATCTGTAGCGTCCATGTTAAAGATGCTGAGGACATTCTCAAGTCCATGGATCTCGAAAAGTATCGTGCGGATAAAGCTGAAGCAGAGCTCGCCACCGTGAGGTTTTTGTCAGGTGACGGCCTCATGGACTTCATTATGGAGAATTGTAATTTCGTGGGTTATTGACGCCGGCTTCAGGAACTAGTGGAACACTACTGGGCCAGCACCAACATGGACCCCAAGGCGGTGACTTCCTGGGTCGTTCACGCTCGGGATCTCATGAGCGATGCTTGTACACCGTGCACACCTCACTGCCACAAGCCTGTGACATCCAAGCCCTCTTCAGCTCTGTTGTCTGGTCATGCAGCAGCCCATACACTGTCTTAGCTGCACCAAGGAACTCCCAAGCCAACTCCGGGATCGAAGCTGAGATCGAAGAAAACAATCAAACTCTCAGACCTCTCTCTCTCTCCTGATGGTTCTGGAGTACCAGAATTGGAGGAGAAAGAATCTGCACCCGGTAATATGGTCAACCTTACTGGGTCTGCCTCAGACACGCCACATTCTCAATCTTCACAGGGTGCTTCATCTCCATCTTCCAGGGTCGTATCTTTCTTGAAACGACTTGATTTAAGCAGTCGTCCTGACAATCACCATCCCAACTCCGTCCGAGCTCTGAATAATGCTTCATATACTATCCCAGTCTCGGACGCCAAGCGCTTCATTCCCAGCCCATTCACATGGAAACATACTTGTGTCGATATCCGAGAATTGGTTCTAGGTGGCACTGCATTCTGGGATGCTGTGAAGTCGGCTGGTAGAGCTACTCTGCTACACTCTCGGTTTGGCAAGGAAACTCTGTATTACATGCTGAGATTAGTTATCCATTGGCAGCAGCTGAACTTCACGCCGTGGATCTAGTTCGGCCCAGATGAATACCTGGAAAATGTTTTGGCTAGCGTTTGCGAGGTTCATCTTGCTACCGCTCCTGAACCCTGGGATCCTCTTCCAGTATTCCCAGCTAATATCCAAGGTGATGATGCAGAGTTCACTTCTCACGATCAAAGTAGCGAAGATGAAGGTGGTTCCGCGGACGATGGTAGTAAACCCCCCTCCAAGAAGTCTCGCTTACCGGCTCAGTCGAGCCATGTGAGTAACAAGAACAAACGTGGGCGAAAGAGTATGTCATCACCTCGCATATCCACGAAATGGCGCGTTCATTCTCAGACTGCAGCTCCTGATCGACATTTCTCCTTATACCTCAAGCCTTTCCAGGAGGCTGACAAAGTCATTGAGCCCGTCGCAAGTAAGTCCAGCCGACGTTTTTACGGTATCGTGGTTCAGAAGTACGTTCGACTGACACTGAGTTTCCCAGATTACAAACCTTCTCGCCATGCTATCGCAGCTCTACCCGTTCGTTTTGACGTATTCGAGTACTTGGACTTACTTTTGATGACCCCCTTGGAGGACATGTGGCGCAGTCACATCAAGTTCTTGGTCTTCTTTCCACACGAGATGTTTGAAGACGAGTTCTACGCCGCAGTGCCAAGAATTCTCAACTTCATGTACTGTACAAGTGGCGTCGTGAGTACTGGGAGCGTGGTCATTGGCTCACCATCAGTGCTGACATGGATGATCGCAGCGATTCTCGCTTTCGACGGCTAAACAAGACTCATCGTCTCATGATCATCTACATTTATAACGACCGCAAGGCGCGACCTAGCACTTTCATGAAAGCGAAAGATGAACTCATGACGCCCCTGGCGAAATCAAAGGCTATTCTCATATCCTGTGGTTTGAAGCTGGATTCTGGGTAGTCTCCATGAATCCATGCGATTGGATTCTACGTCATACTGAGGAAGGGATTCCCTTGGAGCAACAAATGCGAGACAATCTTTCACAGGTCAGTTTGTGTTGACCCTTCATATTTCTACTCACATCCTCGGATAGGCCATAGACAACTTTTCCACATATCAAAAACTCTCCTCACCAGTTCTTACAGATTCCCGTCACATACTATTCCAAATCTTTAACTTGGACAAACGGAGAATACATATACACAGTCACCTTCTGTCATATTCACATGCATAATTTCGTTTTATCTGAGTCACTCCTGTGAGCTAGCGCTCAACAGGAGTGTCTCCAGACTGCATCGCACGTAACCTTGCTTGTGCTTTGACGCTCTTGTTGAAATCACAAAGTAAAGCTCCACAATTCAACTGGGAAACTGGTAACCACTGCAATTCTGTGTATCCTATCCATTTCATCAAGTATTCTCGGACCCTCTGAGAGGTGCAAGTTCTCTTAACCCATCGTACACCTCGACTCGCTTCCACCTCATACACATTCTGGGCTTCATCGGGTTCAGAAGCATCTTCAGGTAGCAGAGCAGCATCAAATTCATACTTCTACCTCTTCAGAAGGTCGATCTGGGAGTAAGTCACGCGGTTTTAGTCTGCTCACATGCATCCAAGGATATTCCTTGTACACGGTGCCTTCGATCTTGAGCTTACAGCGAAAGCCATCTGAAACTTAAAGGATTCTGAAAGGGCCGTGTCAAAGATGAGCGATTTGATTTGCTCAATCCAGGTTGTACTCGAACCAGGTTGAACCACACCGAGGCTCCTACTTGGAATCCTTGTTTGAGCCTATCTGGCAATTCTTTCCACACTTAAGTCTGAACTTTTGATCGTTTCGACTTGGCCTCCGCTTGTAGATCTTTAGCCCAAGCTTGGGCGTATTCATACTGGCGTTGGGTATTTCTTCGCCACCCGTACGCTGTCTTCTGGTCAAAAGCTGTCGGTGTCTTTCCCAGCATTGCACTCACAGTATTCTGGGGGTCCTAGCCGTGCACTAAGTAGAACGGAGTGTCTAGACGAGTAGCATCAAAAGACGTGTTTAAAGCCCACATCAACTTCTCGACCTGATCGTCCCAGTCACTCTGATCTGACTCTTCCACATAGGCTCTGATTGTCTGCACGGATCGTTCCTGCTGACCATTATCCTGAGGTCTGTAAGCTAAGGTTGCCCTCTGTTTACTTCCCAGCATCTCTCGGGATCGCGTGAAGACTTCGGTAATGAATCTGGGATCTCTGTCATGTCTGACCATATTACTGGCACCGAAACGTTGAAATACTCGCTCCATGTAAGCTTCTGCAACTTCTTGCGCTGTGGTATCACTCATTGGTTTACAAATATTAAACCCTGAGAATATACACTGGAATAGCAGCAAGAATGTGTTGCATCGATCTGATTTTGGCAGATGCGTCATAAAATCCGTAGATAACACCTCAAATGGCGTAGTGGCGAGAATATTACCGGGCGAGGGTCCAGGATTCGGTGGTGCGCCCTTAGCAGTACCACAGTCTCCACATACCCTCACGAAACGTTCAGCATCCCCGTACATTCCTGTCCAATAGTATTCTCGGCGTAAGCGCTCCTGAGTTCTATGGATTCTCTGATGACCTCCTTGAAAATCTTCATGGCACAGATGCAATATATCTTTCTCGAGTGTCCTGGGGACCACGAGTCTCACATTACCTTCAGCGTCACTAGGCCGCGTTGGCATCGGCCGGTTTCGGTAGTACAATACATTCCGGGAGTCTAATGCAAACGGATCGGCGAGTTTTGCAGCTTCACTTCGGCAGCTAAGCGTTTACTCAGATCTCCACACAAATTAGTGGTGAGGCGACGAATCCAGGGTTCAGTCTGCTGATGAATACAAATACGTTGCCAACGTTCAACTATTGCCGCCACAGGCGTCGTTCCTTCAGGTAGATATCCTCTGGGTTCCATAGTATTCTCAGACATCCCAAAATCTGGTTTTCTATCATTGGCTCCGAAATTCCTCGATCCGCCGGTGGTGAGACTCTTGCTTTACTTCTTGTTACGGCGACGAATGTCCGAGAAGAGGGTATCAGTGGACTAGCTGCGATTTCTACCGATTCAGATTCGGGAATTGTCAAACGGAAGCTTACACGCTCCATTCCTCTTTGTGTTTCCAGGGATGCCAATTCTTCCGATTTCATGACTGGGTTCCCAGACTTCGTGTCTTCCAAAGTACCTTGTTTCACCAGTTTTTCGGGTATCCTATTCACCTGTTTCAGCTGAGCTAATTCAATCGCATTCACTATTTCCGCGGAGTTCCGAGACAAGGCTGTTTTGCCAGTCACGTAATCAGCGGCAGCATTATACTCCCGTTTCACATGTACTAGACGCACAGACTTGAATTCTTTGCGCAGACTTTCGAACGGAGCGAACAACAACTGCAACTCGGGATTTAGGCACTGAATAAGTCCATGGCCTTGTTGAATGGCTATCCGAGAATCACCTACGACAATCAGTTCCCGGATTCTTCGATCCAATGCCATCTTTAAACCCTCAATCATACCATGATACTCAGCTTCATTCACCATGATGCCTTCAAAATAAAAACCTCGAGCTGCAACCACCTCCCAAGTAGGTAACTTTCATAGAATACACCCAGAACTTCCTAATCGATCCGAAGTCCTAGCTGAACCGTCAAAACTGAGGAGCCAACCTTCGTCGTCAGACTCCAGCATCTTGAGGCTAATAGGAGGAGCTCTGACTACTTGACCTTTCGTTAGGATGGGATTCTCCGCAATTTGATCGAGTTTGTCACGCAGAGTAAATCCGGCTCCCAGAATTGACGCTAATCCGTCCTCGTCATTCTGGATGTTGTGCACTTCCAGCGGCCAGAGTGCCAACCTGGCTGCCCATTGCTCACAACGGCCTTCTAAGGACTTAGATTGGAATAACCATCCCAGAACCGATTAGCGCGTATACACCTTCAAGGTGGCGTTGTAGGATAGAATACTCTGAGAACTCTGAGAAATTCCACTGTTTCCTTCTCTGCCGGGTGATATTGCATTTCTTGATCGTGCAGTATCCTGCCAGTGAATCGAACCGTATATATCTTTCCATCGTATTCTTGGCCAACACCGTTCTCATTGCCCAAGGATTTGCGTGTAGGATGATAATGAATGGTTTCTTCCTGTCTGGATGTCTCAATAGCGGAGTGGAGACAATTTTCTGCTTGAGAATTTCGAAAGCTTCCTTTGCAGGTTCCATGTTTTTACCCATTCGAATCTGCTCGTCTGTTAATTCATACTTGACAGCTGCAACTTCTAAGAGATCTTTTATGAACTTGTTGTAGTAGTTGAGGCTTCCCAGAAATGATTGTATACCTTTGAGAGTAGTTGGGAACGGCAGTTTCTTGACACCCTCCGCAAGCTTAGGTTTGGCTCTGATTCCTTCAGCTCCAATTTCAGGTGATAAGTACGAAATAGGTCTCTTACCAAACTTACTTTTCGGAAGACTCACAGAGATTCCCCAATATCGCACTCGATAAAACAATCGATCTAGGTCGATAAACATTTGATCCTAGGTTTCTGCTCCATACGCGATATCATCTGTATACGAACTTCGTTCCAGAATAGGCCTAAGCTCAGCAGGTGCAGGAATATTCCTCCGGAACACCGTCAAAGCCTCGGTCAAGGGGGATAAATCTCGTGTTTCGACCTTATTCTCGGCCAAGACTTCAGAATCCACCTTAGCTTCTTCTGCGGGCAGAAGGCGCACAAAGCCCCAGAGACAATTATCCAACATCTGCTGATAGATCAACGGCGCATTCTTGAGCCCAAATGACATCCTATTCCATTGAAAGTGGCCTAGGGGACACACAAAAGCTGATATATGTTGTGCCCGATGTGGCATAGGCACAGCCCAGAATCCACTAGCCATATAACCACATTACATTCTCAAACCCAATCAATAAACTATCGATCGAAAGCAGATGATAGTGCATGAGCTGGATCAGCTGATTAACTCATCAATAGTCAATACAGAGTCGGATGTCCACTCCATTATTTTTCATCACAATGACAATGGGAGAAGCCCATTCAGAGTCCGAGTATTCGATCAGCTTGGTCTCTAACAGCTTCTTCAACAGGTCATATACCTTCTGTAGATGATGGTGTGGCACTTGCTTAGACCTCTGAGCAATAGGCTTAGTTCCATTCACATCCAGATCACAGACGACCCTTCTCGCCGGTGTAGGCACGGCATTTCCGTCCCCAACAAGAATGCTATGATGCTTTTCCGAAATAGCTCGTACTTTAGTATCCATTTCTTGGGTAGTTTCGTCAGGTTCACCAATATTAGCATTGTCTAGATCCGCAATAGGGCTTAGGTCCTTCAATTCCGGGAGGGCAGCTAACTGATCTTTGAGGTCACTTAACAATTCACTCCCCTCATGGAAGAATACGGTGGCCTCCACCTCAACATCAGTCACTTCCATTCTCAAGCAACGCGCGAAGTTATCGAATAGACGAGAGATTGTCTCATTATCGTGATCATGAAAATCCCTCGAATCTGTCTCCAACTCGTTCCTTCGGAAATTGGTACTATTCTCAGAGCAGTCCGAGTCAATTCCCAGACTAGGGTCTGAGAATCTTACTCGCGGCACTTCCATCTCTGGTTGTGGCACTTCGGGCTCAACCTTATGTACCTGGACGATCTCTTCCAGTGCGGAAGATTCGTTCCCATACTCAGATGGTGGTCTGGGACTCGCTGGAGTTTCTCCCATATCTGCCGTTTTGGTGCTGAAGCACTCCCAGAAGACGCGTCCATTTCAGACTCAGTTCGTACCGGGGCTTCCTCTTCTGACCCATGCTCACCTTCCCACGAGGATGATGGTATTTTCCTCATCAACATCGTCTTAGGCCAGGGATAGACAGGTCGTTTCACGGAGGGCACAGACTCGAACTCTTTCCACAACTTCTCTTCTTCTTCATTTTCGGGAAGCACCAGCGAAGGTTCAACTTCATATATTAGTGTTCTCCATTCGCCGTACTTTTTAGAAGAGGGGCGTACAAACGTTCCCCACTAGGCAGACATCCCTTTTCGATAACGTGCGCCACTGCAGTATTCCGATAGACAGTAGCTATCAAATTAGAGACATTCACTACTTCGACTGCTTTGGATCTCCGACTTACGCCATAGACGAAACGAGTGACCCACTTTTCACCGCGTCCGGCCCAGAACTCTAAGAATTCGGGGTTAGCTCGACAATACAGTATCGTCACAACGAGACGTTCTCCAGGACGTAACCATGCTGTATCTTTAACCCAAACACTAAGATCCATTCCCAAGTGGTCGAACGCTGGTCCACCAACTAGCAACAACGATTCTTCATCCGGGGGTTTGACTACTGCTTCACGTACACTCAATCTCACTCCTGCAGACATCCTAAAATCCATTCCGAGGAGACAATCTACTCCAGCTCCAATATTCCCGACCCAGACATCGAGTACATTAACCACTCGAGGTCCCCGAGTCAGTTTAATCCGGGCTTTGGCAGAGATGTAAGTTGGTACGTCACCATACCCCAGAATCCAAAGCTTGCCCTTATGATTAAGGCCCAATTTCAACCTGCGTACAAGGTCAAAACTTATAATATTTGTGGTAGCTCCGGAATCCAAAAATACTTGTCTCGTGTGTTGAATATAGCTCCATGTACAATTGTCATTTTCCGTGATTCCTCTACCAAAGTGTGTTCACTCCACCAACCAATTTTTGCCTGGGTTGTAGCGTGAACTCCAAAGGATTCTCACAGTTCTCAGCTGATCTCCGGTGCTCTGCATCAGGACTAATAGATAAAACATGTTCTTCATCAAGGGGGAAATGGAATTGAGGTTATTCCTGCGCCTACATGAAAGAACGGGGCTCGCATATGCAAATGCGCAGAATTCTGAGGACTTCGGATCGACGCGCACTGATTCTCCGATCAGCGAGCCTAGTGGTTTAACTGCTTCTCAACCCCGGGACGTTCCAGCAAAAGATGCCGTACTATTTCCGGGGAGAAGTTCTCTAGAGATACTCAGGCGTTGATAACGTCGCTGACTTCCTTCATGGCCGATCACAGGTCACAGAATCCTCAGCGATGGAACTCGCCACACTTGGGACACGGTTGGCGTCGACTGAATTGTGTAGGGGCTCCTTCGTCACGTCATCGACCGCAAATCAGCATACTCCAACACTTCTCAGATGAGTGAGTATTACTACCACACTCATCACACCGCTTGTCCATATACAATTTGTTTCCTCGGTTTGATGTTGTCCGTTTCCAGGTTTCCAGACTAGTCGTTCCGCCAGGCGGAATATCGCTTTATCCGTCATATACTCGGAATTCACGGGAGCGGCTTCTGCTCCCGGAAGCATACCGACTTGGACTGATTATGAGAATTCCATAGGCGGGGCCTTGATCTCTTCCTCAGTTTCCTCTTCGGTCTCATATCCTGGATCATGTTTAGGCTGAGAATACTGATCAGACTCCGCTTCAACTTCCGCACTGTTAGTTATGGAAGTTTTTCCTTCTGCACGTCGCTGCGGAGGTTTGAACCGCCCGAACTGTAGATTCTGCGCTGGATTCTTCTTTTGCTGCATCGTTTGGGTTTCTTCTTGGCGTAAAACCTCAATCCGCTTCAAGGTCCTTTCCAATTCCACCATTTTCTCAAAAGCTTGTCCTTGCACAGTTGTCTTCGTGTGCTTGTCGCTAAGCGCACGAATGAACCGTCGAATATGGGCTTCACGTTCAGAAACTGGCTTCTCGAATCGGATACCGGCACTTTAAGCGACCTTATTGAGCCGATACAAAAACATTCTGGGAGTCTCTTGATCTCGCATTTCCATGCCGTAGTATTGTTCAGCTTTAGATCCCACTGAACGAAACCACTCTTTTTTGAAAACGTGTGCAAGAGCCTTCCAGTTGGATCGGTTCTCGTTAGGCAACTCGGTACACCAATCTTTTAACGCACTTGGCAATCTCATGCATAGCCGCACTACTCGGGCGCTGTCATCCCAGGATCTCATCAAGGAATGATACATGAATCTACCCACCAGTCCATACGCTCTTCCAGAATGGCATGTTCGTCAAAGTTTTCCAACGCGTCATGTGGGTTAAACGTTTGCACCGTGACCCACATTCCAGAATTCGTAGTGGTCCCGGTAGTTCCTTTCTGAGAAATCGGGTCAAATTGCCCATCTAACTCATCTTCAGACCAGCCGCTAGAGTCTCCATCTCCGGGATCGTAGTCTCCTGGGCCTCCATGCTGGATGCGTTTCCTTGGTTATTCCCAGACTTCTTGGACTGTCCGGTCTTATTCTCAACCGAAGTTTTATCTTGGTTGGGAACGCTGACATTTTGCTTCCCTGATTGACTCTACAGTTGAGTGGCAATGTTAGCTTGGTTCTGACTCAACTTCTGAATTACTTCATATCTCTGAGCCATCTGAGCCGTCACGGGGTCTATCAATGGCTGGGTAATCATTCTAGAAACTCTCGTGCCTCCAGTTGTTACTGAAGGGGCGATCTTGATTGCATTCTCGGCTCAACCTTGCTACTCATCGACGGCAGGTTCGACGATAACTGGCGGATCTTCTCTTCTCGGGTCCAAATCTCTTCCAGGCGTTCTGCTGCATCACGTGCCCCTCTTTCCCTCAGCTTCTGAATCTTAGCCTCATACTGACTTCGAGCCTGTGAGAGCGCAACAAGAAATCCGAGAAGCGGAAGTAAAGGCCAAATACAATTAGGTACCAATAGCCAGAGACGAAGGTTAAGCTTCACGTTCCGCTTCATGTTTGGACCTTGTTTCATACTGAGCTCGGAGTAGTTGCTCGGCAGCTCTCAATTGGTGTTGCCTTTCCAACTCTTATTCCGTGACCATAATTGGAGAATTGGTTGAAACTTGCTGTGACTGTATTTTTTCTGGCCGTTTTCTTTCCAGGTCTATAGTCTGCTGCGAGAGCTTCAACTGCTTCTCGAGTCGTTCACGCTGATTACTCTCAGCTTGAATCTTATTCTGAGCTTCATTCTCCAATCGAGCTAGAGCCTGGTGATGTTCCCAAATGAGTTGCTCTCGTTCAGCCTTCAGCACACTATTCTCAGACCCTGAGAAATTGAACCCTCCTGAAGCCGGAGGTCGGGTTTGTGTGGGCTTTTGCTGATTGAAACTATACAACTGCGATCGATTCGGAGTCTGCTCCGGTTGTTCTGCTGGCGTAACAGCGATCGTCATTCCACCAAAATCACTTCGGGTGATTGCTCCAGACTTTCCCATCATTACGCGTGCATTGGACATTGACATATGCGCTCCAAAACTCGCCATGTAGTCTGTAGCTGACAGTCAGGACGATTCTGAGAAGCTAAACCCTGACAAATCCATCCCAGAATCAGCTCCAACTATTGCTGTTTCGGAGCCCACTTGCGTAGCACTAGTATGTTGACGTGTTTCTGACCTCGCGGTCACTTTTCTGACCTCGCACTTGACCCATGATTGGATGGGATAGAATTGCTAGATGTGGGCTGATTCAACAATGGTCGTTTCCGAACAAGTTCTCCTTCAATACTCGATACTGGGCTTATGGGCCTGATCCCAGTCACCTCTAATCGCATCACCACTTCTGGGCCTAGATACATTCGCGTCTCTTCGTCTACAAAGGTGCCACCGTCACTATTAGCTGCTAGATCACCTTGGGCCGTTGCACCTTTGGCTGAGTAAATTTGGGTCCGAGGCCGGACGCACAAAGTACGTCGTACCATTCACGACTGTATTCCAAGCCACCAATTCAACACCTATGAAATGTCCGAGTTTACGAATCTCGTCCCCGACCCAGATCTGGAATCCTGGAATGGTTTGACCACCTATTCTAAGCAGGAACGATGTTCACGAACTGGTAACCAGCTTCCCAGAGCATTGTTTGCAACAACGCCACACAGACAACTGAGGGTAACAGATTCAATGATATCCTGATAGCCTTGAGGTCTGAGATCACTGGAATCCGGCGACGCTCAGCCTGAAACTCTGTCAGCCATCGTCCTGATGGTCCTCTCGAGATTGATAGCATGTACTTTGCAGTAGTACCGGCTACAAGGATATATCCCCACAGATCGTACCTATTATGTTACGGATTATAAGCTACATCCACGGGGCACACGAGTTGCGAAGGTGGTGTAGCCCATCTTTCCAGTTGCAAATTTCCATAAGCCAGCATCGCAATCTCAGTCGAACTTGGCAATATCGCCAGGGTCGTTCAGCTTCAGCATCATCATCTTCCGGGGCTCCCTCTAGTCTCTGAATACGATATCGGTCCGGCCACGAGTGCCGAGACCTCATAGTATTCTCAGAGTACAATTCCAGGAGCGTAACTAAAATGCACATCGCTCCATGTTCTGATAGCGCCGTGCGAATGAGTTCCCACTTTCGACTTCCGAGAAGTATATTGCTCTCGACTTGGCTACCACGAACATTCGTAGCACGTTAGTACTCGTCGTTCTAAAGCCAGAGCTTATAGACAATTCGCGTTGCGTCCGAGCCAATTCTGAGCTCGGCGTTAGTCGAGCTCGATGAGATTCTTCTCTTTCAGCTGACGCTGGCTTTGCATCTTCTTTTTCTTCAACCATTTCTTCACCTTTCTTTTTCTCAGGTGACTCGGTCGACATCTCGACGCCAGAGCCGGGTGGTGCCTCAGGTTCCACGACCTTCACATTCTCTTCTTGGGCTTCCGTGACCTCCATTGCTTCTGTGACTTGGGTATCGACTTATTCTGGGACGTCCCAATCTCAGCCGCAGGAGTCTCTGCTGACGGCCCAGCTACTCTGAGACTTCGCCTCAACGAAGCCTTCATCACCTTCTTTTCTTTAGTGGTTTTGGAATCATTTGAACCTTAAATGGTCGACATATTTCGCACACTTCCGTCCAAAGGCGTTCCCTGATCCGGGCACGCGCACCAGTTGTGATGTATCGGTAACCTTACACTCAGGTATGACCGGTCGGAAGACCGCAACTTAAAATGAAGCAAATTCTCAGACCCACAAAGGTCTGGGAATGGCGTGTACAACCTCTCTCATGAATCCCCTTGTTGATCCTTTCGTGCTACAGTTACGCTTTGGGCCCAGAAGTCTGAGAACCCCAGCGACTGCTCTTGGTCTTGGGTGATCCGAGAATATACTATCCGAGCGAGACTTAGGCTCGAGCTCGGCAGGTTCCAGTCTGAATGTGCTTAAACGAACCCGAAATACCCCGAGTTTCTTGATATGCAGCACAACACAACACACACACACTTGTCCACTTCTCTTCCACGGCCTTGGACTTGGCC
>NBNE01001107.1:0-14609 GCA_002215365.1 Phytophthora megakarya | reverse complement strand
ACAGTCTACACATTCTTTCACATAGCGTCCAACGTCGGCATACATACCGGGGCAGTAAATCTCCGTCCGGAGTTTCTCGTGGGTCCTTTTGATGCCCTGATGTCCGCCCTGATAATCTTCGTGTGCAAAGTGTAGTAGGTCTTCTCGAAGCGAAGTCGGTACGACTATTCGTAGCTCCGATTCCATGTCCCGAGGTCGTTCTTTGGGTGACTGCACCAGTCGATAGAGAATATCTCTAGCATCCAACACGAAAAGTTCCGCATGTTTTGCTGTCTTCCGGATACATCTCGGCGAGAAACGATCGAAATGACCTTTCAAAAACCTCTTTAGTTCCGAAAGGTATTCATTTTCGTCTTGATGGACCCGGATTCGTCGCCATCTTTCCGTCTGGAACTCGAGAGGTCCCATTGGGGGCCTTTTGGAATTCACATTCTTTTCTGCCGACCTAGTCAGAACCGCCAACACTTTCGCGGCCGGCGACAGTGGAGCAGATTCTACTCTTGCAGTCTCCTCCGGAGATGCCTCCGTTTGGACAATCTCGTTCAGGTCCTTCGTCCGGAGTGGACATCGGCTTCATAATCTGTTCAGCGATGAGCGATTCAGCCACCTTGTCCAGATGCTCTCTCGGAGGGATACCGGCTCCCATGATGGCTGGTAGGCCGTCCTTATCCCATTGTACTTTCTGAACCGTGGTATCCCAGTGTGACAACGCCACACCCCAAGGTACTCATCGTCCATCGGCGGATTTCGAAGTGAGAACCCATTTCAGAACAGAGTACTTGGTATATATTTCGAAACGGCATCCTTCTAACATCGTTCGGAAAACTTGGAGTACCTTGAGAATCGCGATCACTTCTTCCTCAGCAATATGATATCGTAATTCCGAATTGTTCAATTCTCGTCTTGTGAATCTTACTGGAAGAATTGTCCCATCATACACTTGTTCTAACATAGCGCAAGCTGCCCATTGGTTGGCATGCGGAATAATCACGAATGGCCGACTTCGGTCCGGATGTCGCAACGACGATCTTCCGTTTCAAGATTTCAAAAGCTTCTTTCGTCCGGAAAAGGTCTCGTCCGGAACAGATCCGTTCTTCTGTAAGTTAATACAGTGATGCAGCTATCACTGGAAAATCTTCAATGAACTTATGATAGTAGTTCAAATTCCATGAAAAGACGACACCTCTTTCAGAGTCGTCGGAAAAGGTAAGTCTTGAACTCCTTTCGCAATTTTCGGAACGGCACTTATTTCTTCGGTGCTGATTTCGTGAGAAAGGTAGGGGATGACTAACTTTCCAAATTCGTTCTTTAGAAGACTTACTGAAATATTCTAGCAACGCAATCGGAAGAGCAATTCATTGAGGTCATCATAGAGCTGATCCAAAGTCGCGGCACCATGAGCGATGTCGTCGATATAGGAGCTCTTTCCGAGAACAGGGCCCATCTGTCAAAGTCAGCTTCCTCTTCCGGAGAGAGTCTGACGAAACCCCATAAGCAGTTGTTGATCATACCTTGGTACATAAGCGGAGCGTTCTTCAACCCGAAAAGACATTCGTACCCACTGAAAATGTCCGAACGGACACACAAAGGCGGATATCAACTTCGCTCGTTCTGACGTCTTCACTGCCCAGAAACCACTGGCCATGTTAAGGCTCGTAAACCACAGCGCATTTTCGAAACCAAGAAGAAGATCGTTGATCAGAGGTAACGGGAACACGAGAGTTTCAGAAAACCATTCACGATCCGGTAATCTATACACATCCTGATATCAATTCCGTTTTTCTTCAGAACGATGACTATTGGCGATGCCCGGGGCGATTCCGAATGCTCGATCAAATTTGTCTCCAGAAGTTTCTTGAGAAGCTCATATACTTTCGGAAGGATGTGGGGTCCAACCGAACGTGGTCTCACGGCGATGGGTTGTGCATCACCAACATCCACATCACAAATAACTCCATGAGCAGGCGCCGGAGCTGCATTTCGATCTCCAAGGAAAATCTTGCTGTGATACTCGAGAATAGATCGCAAGTTCCGTTTTTCCTCCGGAGGAGACTTTCCGGAAACTCCCACATCGGCAGTCGAGATATCACATTGCGGAGTCAAGTCTTCCAGTTCAGGAAGCATAGCAAGTTGATTGCGCAACTGAGACATCAGCTCACTTCTCTCATGGATATACATAGGTGGTTCCAAATCGAGCTCTTCTGCAGAGACTCTCATGCACCGCTCGTATTCCAAACGAAGCTTGTCCAACGGAGTGTCTACTCCCCTGGAGCTTTATCATCGTCCGATGGTTCCCCCACACAGCCTTCATTTCGAAAGTTATCGTCAGATTTCAAAGGGAGGGTATCGAAAAACTCTTCCCCTTCGGAGTCAACGTCTCTGGGCGGAATGGACACCGTTTTGTTGAGTCATCATCTCCACTTTTGGAGAGCAAAGGGGGTCCAAGGGTTTCTTCGTCACTGGAAACCACGACACCTGCGACTTCGGAGTCGAATCTCAGTCCGCTTTCAACCTCATACATCTGAGTCGAGATAGTCTCTGAACCGACTTTTCTGTCCGGATCGCATTTGAACTGCACATGTTTCTATTCCACCGGATCACTTGAGAACTGAGTACCTACAGTCCGCGTTTGGACAACTTTCGAGACTGTGGGTTCCTTTTGAAGTTGTACCATTCGAACTTCGTCCATGCCAAAAGGAGACCTAGTCATCAGTTTTGTCGGTCATGGTAATCTACCGACTGAACACACGGTGGTTCGGCTTCTTGCGTCAGCTGTTCGAAACGTTCTTGACCCAGTCACCGTTCCCTCGAAACGGTATTCTCATAGATCTAAGATTCCCATTTTGGTACCTCTTGAGCCCCGGACGGACAAACCTTCCGATCGGAAAGTATCCGAACTCCACTATCCGAGCCAACGCGGTTCGCGTACTCTTCGAGAAGATTTGTTAACCACTTTCACTGCAACTTGCCATGGCTTGCCACCGTAGATAAGCTGGGTCACCCATCGGTCGCCTCGCCCGGCCCATACCACTTCTCTTTGAGGGTTGGCCCATAGTGAATTCGGACAACACAGTAATCTCCGGGTCGGAGATTAGCGTTTCGTGCGAATATATAGGTAAGTCCAAGCCGTGGGTTTTCCGAACGGGTACTGCTCCTGCCGAAAGGAGGGTCTCTTCATCCGGAAGTTTGACGAATCCTTCTCGAATACAAAGTCGAAATGCTGCCGCATGCATAAAGTCCATTCCTAACAACACATTGACCCCTTCGCCGATATTCGCCACCCACAGTTCTATCACATAGACCACTCTCGGACCAAGAGTGATTTTCACTTCCGTTCGGGCAGTGATTATCGTCGGAATGCCACCCAGTCCGGTGACACGGAGCGGTTTTCCATGAATCAGATTTAGTTTGAGCCTACGCGCATGGTCCAACCTAAGCATTCTCACTGTAGCTCCTGAGTTAAAAAGGACATCGTCCGACAATTATTAACTGCACCGTGAACCATCACCTCTTTCTGACATTTGTCACTGTCGTGATTAGCCCACCATCCATAACGTTCACCGGGGTTCAGTTGGAATTCCGGACGGGAGTCCCATTCCTGGTTCTCCAAAATTAGCATTTCCGGACGAAGGTCTGCATCGTTTTCAATCACTGACATGTATTGATGGTTATCTTGATCTCTTGATCTCAATTCTGGTGCAACATAAACTAAAACACACAACTGTGAGATATCCTTGAGCCCGACACGTTCTGGATCTCCATCGAGCGGGTTTACAGGTTTAACAGCTTCTCCCCCAAAACCTGCATCTCCATCCAGAAATTGATTCAGTTCGGAAGTTGAAAAGTGTTCTTTCAGATCGAGTTGGCCTTGTTGTGCAAGTGTCTTCAATAGTCGTAGGATCTTGGGGTCATCGCACTTGCCATCATGATATCTTCCGCAGAGGTTACACAGTCGGATTCGACACATCTGAGAAGAATTGCCGAGTTGGTGGCACCGTTCACATTCAATGTCCATCCAGCAACTATCCGTCGTATAGCTTCCTTCACCACAGTTATCACAATGCTTGCTTTGCGAAAAATTTCCGAACCGAGGATAAGGTGATCTAGGCCGGAATTCACTTCCGTTCGGAGGTTTCCAGCCGGAGTTGTCCATGATACGAAACACTTCTTGCGGCATTTCCTGCCTCAATTCAGAATTACACGCATCCTTCTGCTTGGCGAAACTCTCACTCTGATTTGCCTTTGGAACGGAGAGATCACTTTTCGTCGGTGGCTCCTCGCCCTCTGAAGAGCTGTCCATTTCATAATCTCCATCCTCGGATTCATCCTCTGAATGTGTAACAACGAAAGCTTTACCATATCGTTTCGGACGATGACGTCTCATGTGTTGATTATTCGCTCGGAAATCACGGACTTGGGACGGAGACGCATCCGTTTCTTCATGCCAGGTTTCGTCATGCCGTTTCAGGATGAACTCCAAATCAGCCATTGATCGAAAATTCTGTCCTTGTAGAGTCGCTCGGAGCTCTTTGTCGGTCAACTTCCGGATGAAAGATTTCACATGTTGGTCACGGAGTTTTGGTGTCGAGCGAATGTCAATGCCTGCCTTGGCCGCCGTCTTGTTCAGACGATAGTAGAATTCGCGCGGGAGTTTCAGATTTCCGTTGAGCCATAGTGTAGTTCTTTTCGGTATCTGTTGTCCTTGCCTTGCAGTAATTCCCCCGGAACGCCTTCAGGAATTTCTTCCAGTCTCGACGGGTGTCCGTCCGGAGAGTCTCGAACTGTGGAGGACGACTTCAATTTGAGTTGGTAACCCTTCGTCTTGTCGGACCATCCTCCCGAAATCGCCATGCTCTAGAACATTTCCAACCATCGAATCCGATTGGAGAGCGACGCCTTCTCGTTGAAATCATCTAGACTGTTCGCGTTGAGGAACTGGTTGAAACTGAACAACGTCGTCCCTTGCTGCATGGTCGAAGTCACTGGAACGCTTGGCGTAATATCTCCAAACGTGCTGCTATCCGAATCGTTTGATGCATTGTCGTCTAAACGAGGATCATCTGAGTCAGGGTCCTCGTCTGGGTCATCGTGCGGAGGATTATCGTTTTGGCGAAATTTCTACTTCGAACTGTCCTTCCGGTCCGACGTCCCCTTGTCACCCTCGGGGGATCCCCACTCTTAGAAGGAGGTTTTTTGCAGTCTTCCTTCCGGACGGAGCCTTCGAACTTCCGGTTACAGTTTGCACCTTGGCCTCGGACTTCACCTCTTCGGTCTTGACATTCTTCGCGTTGCGAACTTCCACCTTTCAATTTCCCATCGGAAAGTGTCGCTTGCAACTGGGCGGCGAAAATTTCATCAACACTTTTCGTGGTACGTTCCATCTCTGATGGAGAAACCGGTCTGATCCGTGCACATCCGTGCGACCAGATTCCTCGCTGAACACGATAGAATTCCGACTACATTCTTTGCTGAACACCATAGAATTCCGAGCCAGTGGATCTCCTTCGGAAACCACTCTGTCTGCTTGAACTTGGGGTGATGTCTGCGCATGTCCTTCACCAAACATGTTTGGAACTTGTGGGCTTCCGCTCTCTCCCGGTCATGTTCAGTCTTCATCGCACTCAAACCGGCGTGCATGGTGTCTTGATCTGCCTGCATCGACTGAAGTTCCGCCTGGAGGGCCGTCACGGCGGCGACACTCTCCCTCCAATGAGCCGGCATGACCTCGGCGTTACTCTTCCGAAGACCTGTGATCATGTCGGCGTTTTTCCGAGCTTCAGCGTCCAAGGGTTCCTGTATCTTCGCCTCTAGGAGAGACTGGTACAGCTAGAACGGCGCTTGGGACAGCTCGTTTTCCACTCGGACCACTTCCTGTCGGAGTGCTTCAGGGTCGACCGTGGGTTTGGATCCCACCACTGTTTCCAGCTTAGGCAGTGGCTCTAACGTTTGAATGAATTCCGATGATCCGACATGTTCCACCTTCTAATTCTGTTGCATCATCCGGAGGATCTTCTCCTCCAGACGTCGTTCTCGTTCGGCATCTTCCGCTTTCCCTCGGACGAGTTCCGCTTCATACTGAGCCAGCCTTGCGTTGAACTCCGTATGTTGCCTCATGGTGGTCGCCTGCTGCTTGTGCTCCAAATTCGAGATTGTTTCCTGAATTTGGGCTGGCGTTCAGAGCGATTCCCGTTGAGGTAGACTGAGCAGAGGCCATAGGGTGATCCGAGTACCTCGACTGGTACGATCGTTCCGAGTGGACAGAATGTTCAGACGGGGATCTCGCTATCGACGTTCGCCGCGAGCGATGCTGCCCTCGGGAATGGACCGACCTATGGTCACTCTCGACCACACTTGGTTCCTCCTTTGAAACATCTCCTTCCAGACTCACTTGTTCTACGGACGGTTCCCTCGATACTCGACTCCGGACGGCAGAGTGATCCGACACCGACATAACGACATCGTCCTGATCAACTACCGGTGGAAGTGGGGGAGTACCGTTCGGGTGACATAGTAGCCAGTCGTATCCGTGGAGAAATGACTTCCGAGGTTCCGAGCGGTCAACGCGTACGAACCGTAGAAAGGCATGTGTGGCCTTCCTTGTTCCGAAGACCATCTCGACCATCGTGAGGAACAGTCACGGGACATTCCAGATTCAGAAGTTCCGCTTGGCAATGATTCATCTGAGCCTCCGGATGGACTAAAATAACTTGAGTCGGAGGCCGAGTTCGGCCGGAGCGACGAGCTTCAGGACAAGAACGTCTGATCACTTGGAACCAGACTTCGGCTTGTGGCTTCGGACGCTGAAAACGATTCCAAAGAAGATGCCGACGGGATCGCTGAATGCTCCGAACGAGGCGGATTATGTTGCAGACGTTTCGGACGGGGCTCACCAGCGGACGAACCAGTGGGCTTCTCGACTTTCGGAGCCCGGACGCACGAACTTGATAGACAAAGCTGCGTTCTAGTAGTTCAGCGTCACTAACATCCATTAACAAATCACCGTCTCGATCTTCAGCGTGCATATCATCCGGCTCTCCTTCCGGAGAGGGTTGTCCCAACTCGACTTCCATCTCATCGGTCTCTCCTTCAGAAAGTATGTGGTATTGCCCTTCAGAAATGTGTTGTCTCCATTCGATGAGTTCCACTTCCAAAAGCTGTTGCGCTTCCGTGGCTACCGTTTGGACTAAGTCAGAATCGACAGTAGCCGTTCGCGTTCGAAGCCATCCGGGATCAAGTTGTGCAACTCGAAACCAGCTTCAGCTAGGAGCTTCTGGGGAAAGGCAGTGGCTTCCAATGAAGAAAGTTCTCCTATCGGGACCAACAACCCAGCGAGATCGCGAGCTATCTCAAACTTGTTCCGTTTCGGTCTAAGTTTGGAAGCCCACGCTTCAGCTTGACTTGCCATAGAAGACCTCTGCAGCAAGTACTTTGACGTGTTCACAGCCGCGGCATGGAAGAACTTGGAATCTGGAACACCGTTAATCCAAGTGAACGTTACGTTCGGGGTAACGTCCTTCCGGACGGAACTTCTTCACAACGTCGAACTTGGTCTGCGACATAAGTCCTCATTCAGGATTCCGCCTCGTCAGCGCCACTCGTCCCAGACTCAGTCCAGCCAGAGTCGCGAGACTCCGTCCGGTCAGCAGCTCCCATCTTCTCTTCCAGACCGGAAGGTACCTCTGGGCGAGGACTCAGACTCGACACTTTGAGTACTTCATCGTCGACAACGGTCGCCAGCGGGCGTTCTTCCTTGACAGCCGACGTCATTCCCAGAACTTCTAATTTTTCGTCCGGTTGGAGAGAGTCCGAAAATCGATCTCCAACCGGGGGCTCAACCTTTACGACGCCTTCACAGAGGTCTGAACGGGCTCCTCCAAGACGGACTCACCCTCTCCATCCGGACCCAGTACCGAGCCGGACAGTACGGTGTCATCAACGTGGCTCTCCTCGGGACGAACACCTTCGTCGTCCGGGGATACTTGGTGCGCATCATTCCGGACGAAAGACTCGGATGCCGTTCCGTCTTGAGCCGTCGACTTCTCCTCCTCAGCTGCTCTTCGCTTCGCTGCATTCTTCTTCTTTCGACGATCTCGTACAACTTCTTCGAGCGACTTCTGATCGGACGGAGGCAGCCCTTGTACCCGACAAGAAGACCGAGTCGCATCGCCGCGTCCCATGTCGTCTCGTCCCGTTTCTTGTGTGTTCTTCTTCTTTCCAGCCATAATCACCACGTAAGAAAGTAGGTTAGTATCGCACCCTAAATCCAACTAGTATATAATCAAATCGGTGAAATCAGTTGATAATCAAATCCGGGCACGCGCACCAGCTGTGGTGACGTGGATAAACACGTTTTTTCACCCAGGTGTATAGCGCGTTGCCGGAAGACGTCTCTGATTTCCGAAAGGACAGAGGGTCTTTGAGTCAGAACTCCGGACGGACAGCACTAGCTGTCCGTACGGAGGTGGCGTGTGACCTTGTGTAATTCCTATCGATCCGTTTGTCTTCGACCAACAGAGAGGTTCCACCAAATGAGTTGTTAGATATCAATCAGAACGGAGTGTCTTACCGAACGAAGACTTCCGAACCTGGTATATACATAAGGAAAGACATTTACACACAAAACTTCTCCAGATAACCTAATCAATACAGAGTTGTATACAATATGTAGTCTCTTCTTATTCTTCTAGACAGTGAAGAGGTCAGTCTTAACACCAGTCGAACTTGGATTCCGATCGAGACACTGGTCAGTCTCGTCGGCAATCCTTTCTCAACGTTTCACGCACCACCCCAATAAGGAAGCTGGTTCCAAATCGAAGATACGTTTCAAAACAATATACGTCCTATCACACAGTAATCAATCAAAATACAGTCCTAGGGGTGATCACTAACAAACCTCCCAAAACCACAGGGTAATATGAAATACAGACTTTACGTTCGGAAACGTATTCGAGCTCTAACTTGGAAATGAAATAGAAGAGATCACACCTTGGCGCGCCGCCGCAGTCCCCGTCTAATGTGGTCTTACCTTACACGATGGCTTCACGTTGGGTCGCGTCCACAACTGTCTTATCTAGGGTGCAGTGTCTTCAGTACCCTTGGGCCTAAGTTATCCAGGCAAGATTCACCGAAGCACTTGTCACCTTCCATGCAAAACGAACTCTGTTTAAAGTTATCTAGTAAAAACTAAGTATTTCTAAACGATATTGCATGCGAATCTGCACGCATTCCAAAATAACTTGACTTGAGTATGGTGGAGGTACCCTTCAAATCTTCGAACGGTACACAACCACTTGATGACGGAGGTCCAGATGGCACTTGCAAATTTCGTCTGGTCGGCTTGGTCGGTCGTTAACGGCTAGACTTTTGTATAGTCGTGGACTGACTAGTCGACACTTCCGGACAACACCACACCTTCGTTGGACATCTCACATTTCTGAAAACCTTGGACTTCTTGATGGCCCTTGAACTTCGTGACGACGCATGACGTCGTATATACTTGGACTTCTTTTCGAAAGGGGTATCTTGGGTTCTCCGTTCCGAACGATGCTGCTCCGTTCGGAAACTTCCACATCCATTCGAAAAGATATATCCACTTTCGGTCTGGAAACGTGATGGTAGACAGTAATACGTAGAGATCACTTGGAGTCTTGGAATAAAATGTTCTCAGAGTCGTAACATGTCATCGGTCTTGGATATTTGGTCGTGTGTGAGTGTAGCCATGGCGAGATACGTTCCCGGGATACATAACCAGGGTATTTTCCACTCCCATTCATGTGGTTAACTCACCGTCGGGTGGTTTACGGTCCGGACAGAGCTCACTCTCCAGTGGGAGTAAGCTTCCGGACCTACGATTCCCACTTCCACTCGGTACGAGACTTCCAAAGTTACGGTTAACCGTTAGCGACCTGCATGTCACATCTCCTTTTCCATTCATATTTTCCACGCGCTATTGTCCAACCTCCTCGTCGCAAGGTGTTTCCAAAAATTGTTCAGTTACAGCACCACACATCGTGGTGGTACTGGCCTGGATGGTCTTGGGAACGACCATGTCACCGAGCCGCTCACAAAAGGAACTATCCGAGTCGTCAGAGCTAGAGTCGCTGTCATCGTCAATGAGCTCGGGTCCGAGTCAGATGGATATCGGTCACGGCGAGTCTTCCTGGACGCGCGCGCCTTGGGTGCAGCTTTCTTGGCCTTCATCTTGGCGTCCTCCGATGAATTAGACGCGGGTCGCTGTCATCGTCAATGAGCTCGGGTCCGAGTCAGATGGATATCGGCCACGGCGAGTCTTCCTGGACGCGCGCGCCTTGGGTGCAGCTTTCTTGACCTTCATCTTGGCGTCCTCCGATGAATTAGACGCGGGGGGGGGCTTTGTCGCCTTGGCTCCTGCGTCGGCCCTCGTCACTACGGGTGTTGTGGTCGCTGCTTTCATTCTCTGCTTTGCCGCGTTCACGCTCTGGAGAGTGGCCTGGAGTTGTACAACCAGGAGTGCGTCTGCCCTGGCGGTCGCACCTTCCTTGTCGCTAGATTTCTCCTTCTTGACGATGGCATTGTCCGCATCACGGCTTTTTGCGTCTTGTTGGTGGTCCGCAGTTCCCGATCCCGTTTTGATCTGAGACGCCGCATCTCGGACAGGGGTCACTGTCACATGTTGAACCTGGGTGGAGGTTGCGTAAAGGTTGCGCAACTGACTGGCTTGAATCTTTTGGATATTCTTCGCCGCTTCTCGTTTTCGTTCACGCTCAGCTTCCATCTCGCGCATTTGTTACTAGAGGATCGCTATCTGCATGCTCGTGTTCTTCTGGACTCCATCCGCCCAGCGCGCACGCTCAGCTACACCCTGTATTCATTGAACCCGGAGACGCTCGGCGAAGTCAGCCTCGGTCTGCAACTGCTGTGCCTCGAATCACTCTTCAGCCTCGTTCGCCATGCGAGGTCGCTCTGCCTGGACGGCGGCCTCAGTGCGAGCAGCCAGAATTACCTCATCAGCTTGGCGCTTCTGGGTGAGTTCTGACTGGATGCGGGCCAGAGCTTCTTGAGTCTGATGCATTGTGTTCAGTGCAACCGGGGACGCCACAGACATGGAATAACGACCCGACCGGCTTGACCGCTCTGAATGTGTTTGAGGGCTCGACGCCTTCCTGGATGACCGGTGGCTCCTGGTGTTCCGGCATCGATAACGACTGACTTCGGAGTCAGAACCACTTGATGGTCCATCAGAACGGTTGCCTTCGCGGCGTTGGGATCGATACGTCCTGGAATGCTTCGACCTGCGTTCGCTCTGGATGGCAATCTCACCCGACTCCGACATAACAACATCGTCAGGCTCAGCCATCCCTGGCGGCGGAGGGAGGACAGTTTGGACGACTTGCATACCCATCTGATTGTTCGCCTGGATGGCTCTACCCTGGGCGGCCATCACCATGGGAGAATACGCGCTGAACGGCATATGTCCGGCTACTGACTGCCCGAGGGACCACACGGACGAGGACGATGATTCATCCTGGGACGACTTCGACCCTGAAACACCACAGCGTGTCGACTCGATGGACCCTCCTGCTGTGCCGAACAGACTTGGGACAAAGTCCGATCCAGCTCGCGATGACACATTCTGAATGGAGGACATGGTCTTATTCAGGTGACCACGCTCTGGCTGTTCGTGTCCGATGAATGATACGACGGTAGCGAACTCCGCGACGGTGTGGATAGAGATACCGGGCGAGGAGGCACATGTTGTGGCCGCTTGGGGGTCAGGCTCACTGCTTAGGGATCCTCGCGGACCTTTCAACTCTCGTAGTCCAGCCATCCTGAGTCGCAAAACAAACTCTCGACCCAGTAGACCGGCCTCAGGATCCGTCATGAGTAGGTATTCGTCAGCATCTTCGGCGTGGTAATCCTGGATGGACAGTGGTTCATCCTGGATGCTCAACACTTGAAATGCCCCCGGATGCGACCTGAAGCCATTCGATGAGCTCCGTGAAGATGTTGGATACCTTCAGCGGCAATCCTGAAGGCACTCGGTGCGATCTGCGACGACCTTGAGCGGAATCATTCAGGAATCACGTTACGGAAACTGAACCCGTCCTCAACCAGTAACGTCTAGATGAGCGCGACACAGTCCCGCGGTGATAGCATGCTAGGCGAAATCACAATCTGCGTAACGTCCTAAGTTCAGAGTGATAAGTTGTAGGTCGGAGATCCATGCTTCATCCAGAGCTGCCGATATCATTCGCCCTTCCAGGTAACATGAAGTCGCGATCATGGTAGCCCACCATGGCTCGAAGTCCCGACCAACGTTTGGTCAAGTGTATCTCACGCGGGGTGGCAACACTCGTTCGCGTAGTTCGCACTCCCATCGTCTCACTTAGCCCGCGACGTATGCCTTCGCCTGGGCCTTGTTCACCGGGGTCTCTTGCGATCCAGAATCCACACTCGAAGTCGGAAAACTCACATCCAGAACAACTGACATCCTGGATGACCGACACTGACGTTGGAGACGGGGTTGTTGGAGTCGGAGGTGCGACCTTTTCTTTGAGTGCCGCCTCTTCATGCACTGTTGACAACGAATCTTCTTCCTTGATCGTGATCGTCTCATCCAGAGTCTCCACGTCAGTGACCGGCTGAGGAGTGTCCGAAACTCGGTCCTCCGTCAGTCGCTCAGGCTTGACAGCGCCTCCTACAGACGCCTGGGCGGGCACGTCCAGCATGAACACACCCTTATCCATGCTCCTTGCGGAGCTGGATAAACCTGTCAGAGTCGACGACTCCTCTTGACGCGGATCGACCTCGATGTCAGCATCCGGGGCAGCTTGGTGCGCGCCCTGGACGGCCAGCCCGGCGACGGTTCTTCTCGGCTTGTGGACGACTCCTTCTCTTCTTGGGCGGTCTTCCGCTTCGCAGCACCTGCCTTCCGAGTATCCTGGATTACGGCATCCTGGTCCATGTGCTCTTCAGGCTGAAGACCTTGTACTCGACGCGATTGACGAGACGTAATGCTACGTCCGCCAGAGCGTCCTCTTCGTGTGCTTCCTCTTCCAGACATAATCACTTGGATTAGAAAGTTAGCAGCAATCACACCCTTAAACTCTTAATATAGACAAATCGGTAAAATTCGTGGTTCGAATCCGGGCACGCGCACCAGCTGACATGATGTCGGTGAAAACTTTTCGTTTAGGAGATGTATAGCGTAGCCAGAATCGGAAGGTCAACCGGGGTCTAGGGGCCTCCAGAATTTGACCATTTAGAATGACAAGTCACCTGAATGGACGTGTGTCCTTGCGTTATCCATGTCGGCTCAATTGATTCGGCGGAACAGTTATTTCACCGTTGAGTTGTCCAGGATAAATTTGTTCCAGGATGTGGGGTGCTACCGACAATTCAGGATCGGGCACTGGTCACAACTGGGGAGAGGTTAGTAGAACACGAGGGAGTTCTCAACCTAGACAAACCTAAATATGCAGAGTTCAATATACATCACAAATATGTAGCCGTTCTTATTCTTTCGGACCCTTGAACGGTGGGTCTTCTCACCAGTCTCACTTAGAGCGACGCACCCAGGACACTGGTCAATCCTGGATACACTCTTTTCTCACGCGCACCACCCTGAATTCCAGGGACTTCTTATCAATCAAATACACTTTCTTTCAGTTCTTAGCAATTCTCAATACAAAATTCAGGGGTGATCACTAGCAAACCTCCTGAGTCGCAGTCGTTAATATGAAATGCGGGTACTTACTTACGCGAATACCCTGCAACTGGGATATGGAATAGTCAGGATCAACCCAAGCCGCACGATCGGTCTTGGTCCTAACAAAGACCAACTAACTGGAACTTGAAACTTGTTGAGAGCCCACACAACGTACTCGTGTGTCGATGTGGCCTTAGTGGTCCTCAGCTCGGGCTCCACAGCGCGTTCAGTAAGGCAGCTTATCCTCACTTTACTCTTCCACGGCAAATTGAACTCTATTTAAATCTTAACATCTTACGATCTTCTGTCTTCTTCTGGTCTTCTTTTTGGTTCTCTTGAACACACATCAATGATGACGGTGCTTGCACATCCTGATCTATTGACTTCCGTATGGGGAAGTTAGCCCACGGGTAGACACATCACATGTTGAAGGTTCCCGCAGATCTTGCGTGTCGATTGTTGTCGATACGTCGTGACGAAACTGGACAATACGGCCTCGATCCTGGATGTCCATATCCAGGGCGGCTCCATCTTGGATAGCCAGCACATATGGAGCCTTGTAGACGCTCCACACACGATGTCCAACCATGCCCGCACTTGGTCATCCAGGGCGATCTCGCATCGATCCTGGATGCCCTTCGCCATTGGAGTCCATCCTGGTTGCCAATCGTCGTACATCGCTTGCTAGCACCGCTGGAGCGCTAGTTAACCCCTTAGTTCCCGTTATGTTGGACGTATCAACATAAGAGGTGTATATACCCTAATTCAAATTTGTCGCAGCGTTTCTACTATGTTGGACGTATCAACATAAGCACCCTTCTATACTTGGTATTTGTATGGTGACAAATCCCGTTAGAGTCAATACGAAAATCAAGATAAAATTTGTGTCAAAAATAGACGAATGCACAGGTTTAGGTTTCGT
>NBNE01001106.1:0-14613 GCA_002215365.1 Phytophthora megakarya | reverse complement strand
ACGCGTCCCGCGTGGCCGTAGTCAGTCCTTGGTGTGGTCGGTCCTTGTGTCCTTGACTCCTTAGGTTATCTCCCACAGGTCTTCTCCGACGAGGTACCCCTAGATACACGGTTTTCTGCGAACCACTTGTGCACTAGATGGCAAAACAAACTCTATTTAAACTTTAACTATCAACAACTTCATCTTAGGCCTATTCTTCATGATCTTCAGGTTCTTGTAATATCTTGATCTCTGAATATTCGAATTCTTCGGTCTATGTTGTCTCGTGATTACACACCGCCTGGATGACTTGGTTTTTGTATACTTGGGTTGTCACATCATCGACTAGATCGAGCACACACATCACTTGTTGACACATGGCCCACCTTGAATTGGCAGCATCAGCCGACTCTCAACACGGGTCTCATCTCCTGTTCAGTATAGTTTTCAAGTAGTCTGATGTCGGTCCAGCCCGACCTTTGCCGGCACTGGCGTATGTCGTGTCGTGCATCTTGGACCACCACATCATCAGTTGAATAGGCCAACTCGACATTCGGGTTGTATTCCATTCAGGTTGCACGGGATATATCCATTCGGGTTGCACGGTATCCATTCGGGACATACTTGGTCTCTCTATTCGGGTTGCGCGTGGCATCTCCATTCGGGTTGCACGCGATATCCGGGACGTACCTCCGCAATTCAGGATATCCGTTAGCCAGAAACTTCATTCCACATTCTGAGTTCCGGCTCTCCAGTCAGGGCAGCTGCGGAGGCCACCTGAATTTCAGGTTGCCTCGTCACACCATTCGTCATCGTCGGCGTTACATATACGCACTGCTCCTTCCGTACTTACCGTGCCTGGTGAGCTAACACCTTCCGATCCCCTCGTCGTTCAGTCACCATCTCCAATGTCTCGCTTTCGCTGAGCTGCTCTGAGCTGCAGAGCTCTCGCTCGTGGGCTGTCCAAGAGCTCCATCTTATCGTCCAGCAGGTCCGTCAATTGTCGTTGCAGTTGCTCACGGGTTCCGCCATTCCCACCGGTCAGTATCGGTCGAGGTTCCCGTGATCCTGAGGTGGTGTCGTCCGGTCCACTCTTCATCTCTCAGTCTGGTGCGTCACTGTCACTCTTGCCACCCGGCGTCTCCATTGGTTAACTCCATGCTCTCGTTGTCTGTGTCCACAGTCACTCGGTTGCTGTTATCACCTTCACAAACAATAAGTTGTGTGGTCGTGTCAGCTGTCCCTGAGTCTGTATCCGTGGTCTTGGGCTCTGCCCGAGGCGTTTCACCCGTAGAGTCATCTGCACGGTCCGTCAAACTGCCCGAGGACCCGCCATCCCCAGTGTCCAAACTATCGGTAAAATCAAAATGGACTTGACGACGCTTCTTCCGTCCGCCGTTACCACCTGTACTCTTCTCGTGAGTATTCTCCACCAACTCCTCTGTTTCTTCTGCGTCGGTGTCACTCACCCCTTCTTGTCTTGTCTGGTTCGATGTCACCTCACCGTTCCCCGGTGCCATCGCATTTCCCTTACTGTTTCTCGTTTCTTGGTCTACTGGTCCGAGGCCCACTACCCGTCTGGCTGAACCTCGACCCAGTAAGCCTGTTTTCTTCTTTCCGCCTTTTTCCTCCCAGTCACCAGAATCGCTTCCGGCGACTGTTCTCGTCCAGGTGCTGTTGTCACTACCGGCCTTTGTTGGAACTACACATGTCGTTCTGGCTCCAGTTAGTCAGTGCTTGGCCCACCCGTGCTCTTCGTTCCCCCAAGGTCCTGTGCGTGATGCTGGACCGGGACCCCTACACCCGCGAACCGTTTCCCGTACCACCAGCCGTATTCTGGTTGCTGGTCTCGCCATTCTGATTCACCACAGGGATGGTTTCTCCCTTTCCCCCCTTCTTGAGTGCACACGCATGAGCGTGGTGCCCCAATCCGTGGCAATAAAAGCACATATCATCAGGTTTCGCCGTCGCCGTACGATTAGGCTGCTGTTGCTGGGATCTTCTGTCCAAGTACTGCTGATGGCTGCGTAGTCGATCTTCACGCGTTCGGATCGGCTCATTGTTCCGTAGTTCCATTCATTGTTCCAGCCTGATGGCTGCGTAGTCGATCTTCACGCGTTCGGATCGGCTCATTGTTTCCGTAGTTCCATTCATTGTTCCAGCGCTGCTGCTGAGACTGCTGCTGCTGAGAACCCTGAGCTTCCATCTGGAGCGTACGTCCATGCCGCTGGTTCTGCTGAGTATTCGCATCCGTTCGCTGGTTTGTAGTCGTCTTCTGTCGGGTATGAGCCGTTGTCCGTGCTGTAGATGTCGGAGTTGTCGCACTGGCTGCTTGACCCGTTACCGTCTCTTCCGGTACCAGTTTGTATCCAGGTGGGATGCTGCATTCCATTGGACACCACTTTGAAGCGTAGCACCTCCCTGATGCACCATTAACGTCCTTCAACGTCATACCGTGGTGGAGGTGCAGTAGCCAAGCCCACGTCGTCATACCCTGACATGACAGCTCCTAAGTTTCCACCTGCCACTGAGATCTGCTGAATCCGTGTTAAATCGGAAACCAAGGCTATCGAGACGGCGCCTGCAGATGCTGCCCGTTCGTCGTGTACCCGCATCGCTGTAGCGAGATCCACCCCGTAGTTTTCGCCGTACTCCTCAACCTGATCCACAGCGAAGTTCACCGCTTCCTTCAAAGTCACCGATCAATGTCAACAATCCAACGTCGAGCACCAAGTGTTGTTCATGCCGGACAGGAACGAGTCGACCAATCATTCCTCGTCAACCGGGTTACTGGTAGCAATTTCGCGAAGTTTCTGTGCGTATTCTACTATGGACTCGCCTCGCACTTGGCGTCACTGTCGTAGCCTCGCGACCACCTCCGGGTTCGAACGCTTCACCATGTAACTATCTCGCATCATCCGACTCAGATTACCAAACGTCTGGTCTTCTCGTCTGCTGAACGCGTCTTCGACCCTATCGTACCACATGAGCGCTTCACCTTTCAGGCTCGCAATCATTTCAATGAACACCTCATGTTCTTGCCAATCCATGCGCGAGATGGCAGCCTGCCGACCTAATTCGTTCTTAACCACCTTTAACAGGCCTTCACCGTGACCTTTGGCTCACCCAAGCCCTTGAACGTTGGCAACCGGAGCTTCTTCTCGCGACTCGGTGCCTGATACATCCACGGTCGTGCCTGTGGCATTGCAAAGTACTGCGTTGCTAACTGCACTGGTGGCGTAGGTGGTACTGGAGGTACCGCTGCTTGTTCTCCAGGGACTCCACGTCCTGTTCCACCACCATTTTCTGCGGATAGTGTCGTGTAGGACACGATAGAATTCTCACGTTCGGGTGAGTTTATACCAACAACACACACTTCCTCGCAAGGGTTAGTGATTTGTTGGATCTAAACCTGAAGACCAGGAACGATCCCTTACACCGGGTTGGACTAGCCTCTGTGTACCCCGGGTTGCCTTCGGTCAACCCTTAAGAAACCTACTTATCCACGAACGAGGGCTAGGAGGTATATTTAGCGCTCTCACGCAAGCCCATTGCAGTCCCTCAGAATGAGGGTACCGGTTTTCGTTTCACAAACCTGGTACAGGGACACCGAGGGAATCCTCGGTAGGAAGTCTAGTATATGTGAGAACCCTCTGTCCACATAAATACACACTGAACGAGCTTACGCTAACGTTCTATACACGGCCACACCTCCCCTTGGCCATACCTAGCAGACAGACCCTTGGTTCAATGTACTTCGGGTCTATCAACAGGCATCCACACAACCAGGCGTATCCTGACCTAAGATAAGCTAGCTCGACTTACCGAAGACGGACTTGACCCTTGTTAACTGTGGGGAAGAACTGCGTTTTTACTGTACAATGTGAGACTCTAAGAGCCTCTCTACAGCCCATCTACCGATGAGTCCTATACTAAAATCAAGTGTAAACAGATCCTGTGGGACAATCCCCAGCCGACTCTATCTACCGACATCTACCGACCGAGGGTTCACGTAGGTACGAACTCACCATCATTCCGGATCTGACCGAGGACTCGCGTGAACGGTCTCTCGGTTAAATAAGGCAAAGAATCCTAATTTAGGATAACCCGGAATAACCCTCAGCCAGGTTACATTAGGATGACCGGGGGCTCGGACGGTTCCAAGCGTGACCCTGTTACTAGGCCGCGGAGAGTATAATTGACCAATCATGATCCGAAGTGAGCTATCTCTGAAAGCTCTAGTGCCAGTTGGCCTTGAAAGCTCGGTGGCCTGCGAGATTGCGATTTGCTTCACCACAACTGCCCCCGCCTCGACGCAAGCCTTCCAAACTGGTGAGCGTCTTGGCGTCTTCCATGGACAACGCCATGTCACCTGCATCACGCGCCCTGGCCGATGCCTCGGCTGCGGCGGTTCGTGCCTTTCATGAGGATGATTTGGTACGTGGCCACCTCTTGGTCTTCCGCTATCTCGTCTTCGGCGGCGCTAATCTTCCATCTCCTTGCTGTATGTCCAACAGCTTCATCCTCCACCTGTCACGTCGCCTTCCTCGCTTCGAGAATCCTCGGGCGAGGGTTCCGATCACCAACTCCCGTATCCTCACCGAATAGCGGGGTGTCCGAGGACTCTGGGTCGACAGGTGCCTCTTTTCCATCTCGGTTGAGAGCCTTCGGTTACCAACTCCCGCACCTGAGTTAGATGGCGGGGTGTCCGAGGGTTCTTAGCCGCAGGATAGTCCTTTGGCAACACTTGGGCTAAAAACTCCCCCGGTGAACGTCTTCCCCCCCACCGACACCAACTCACGCGCCGGCGGTGGATTCGGCAACTCGCGGGGTGTCTGGTGGGTGCGGAGCGTCGTCGGGAGGTTCGGTCGAGTGTCGTGGAGGCGCCACAGAGCCTTTGCTAAGTTCCATGCGTGAACTAGCTAAGTTCGTGGTGGGTGTGGCCCGGCAGCCCCCTGCTCGCGTCAATTCCTGCTTGAACCAGCGCTTGGATAGTGCTTCGACGGTCCAAGAGGTTTTGGTAGCTGCCGTGGCCCCTCATCGGCTTCCTCCCCAGGAAGCTGACGAGTTGGTGCGTTTGAGAAACGAGGTCTCTCGTATCCAAATTCGGTGCGAGGACGCTGAACGAGACCTAGCTAACGAGACCCAGCTCCGTACAGCAGCTGAGGCAGACAGTGTAAGGTCCACCAAGGACTTCTACACATTTCATGATGCCAACGAAGACCTCCGTACTGAGAACGTGGAGTTGGTCGCTTGCATTCGCGAGCTGGGTATTACCGTCGCGGAGCAGGCTCACGGCGTTCAGCGGTTAAAACACCGCTGCCGTTCCTCCGACGCCGACTGTGCAGCAGCGATCCGCTATGTCACCCAGGAGCGCGAGCGCATGAAGGCTGGGCTCACGGTGTACAATGCAAAGCTCAGGCAGTACTTGGAAGAACATGACCGAGGGAAGGTCGGCTCTCCATCGCTGCGAGTGAACGCTCTGTTGATTGAGAATACCAGCCTTCGTCGAGCAAAGTCCGTGCTCCGGCAAAACTCTGCCGAGCACGGGCTGAACACCGATGCTATGATCCTCTCGACTACTGGTCTCTCTGCATCTGGTCTTGACTGGGAGCCGCTGGGTCTGGGTCTCGACCACGGGCATTCTTCGCCTCCTGCCGCCAAGCTCTCTCTCAGAATGCTCGGCCAGCGAGGGCTCTGTGCCTTCACCTATCGATGTGTCGGATTTGTCATCGAAGGCATCTCCTAGCTCTGGTTCACCCAATGAGGGGTCGGCCGAGCACTCGTTTATTCGGCACTGGAGCGAGTCGTCCGTGGAGTCGTCTGCCGAGATCTCGATCGGCGGTTCAGATAGTGGTGGGTTATTCGATGACGAGCCGATCGAGGGCCCGCCCCGCAAGCGCAAGCGCCTCCGGCAAAACGCTATGGTGCGGTCGGCAAAGTCATCTCCGTCCAAACTCCCTGATGCGCAGCGTCTCGCTCGTATTTCTGTCGACTTAAAAAGGAAAACGGCATCCACTGCTGTACCTTTGAAGGCTTGCTCGAGCCACAAGAAACTTCGGCCCAGCACCCCATATCGACGGATGGCTCGTCACTTGACAAGAGCTAACGCTCGCCACCTCGTCCTATCCTTGAGGAAGGTGAGATTGCTGATGATGCTGGAATTGGCTCTGGCACTGGAGCCCCTGCCGGTGGCGCGAGTGCTCGGTCGTCACCTATTCCAGGTGGCCGAGTCACACCCATATCCGGGTAGAGCCAGTCTCCCGCCACTATCGCTGTGTCTTCATAGTCGGCAGTGGAGGCCCCGGACCTCACGTCTGACGATGCCATAGTTTCTTCGTCCAAGAAGAATTCGAACCTGTTTTCGTCGCCAGTGGTCTCCTATTTCCTCGCAAGGATGGTCGTCATCGTCGAAGCATTTCCGTCGCATCAGAGTTGAGAATGCGTGAGAGTCTCGAACGAGAACTGGCAGACGACGATTTCATGCTCGGGCTCACCAGCAAGAGCTTGGTCGCGAAAACTTTGACCTCTTCGCGGGGCACGGTGCAGGCTGCCATTACGCCTACTGGTGTTAACGAACCCTCGAGCGAGGCGTCTGTTGCCGCGGAGCCGGCTACTGCGGATTCCTTGGTGGAGGCACATGTACCCCCCGAGGGCTCTTCCGTCGAGCTTCCTAGTGGTGTTGCTGCAGGATCGGATGCACCCACCATTTCGATTCCGCCACCTCTTGCTCAAGATTCTCCACCGTCCTTCCCACGGCCATCTTCAGCCATCCCAATTACTCAGTTTCTGAACGAAGTTGACGTGGATTTGGTTGCGTTGGGTGAGCTTCCGTCAAAGGGTCAGGAGTGGATCTCGATGAGAGTCGGCGAGCTACCGAGCCCTCCGTGGTTACAGATGGGAGTGATACTCGCGAAGAGCCCTAGGCCGAGCTTTCCTCCGCTGGCCTCGACATCGAAAACTCAGTCGAATCCCCTGCGGCTCCAGTGCAGCCGTAGGCACAACCTCGACAGGCTATCGAGGTCTTGGTCAGGCCGTCGTCCCGTAGTAGCCACGGACGTGGTCGCGCTGCTCGGAACGACCCCCGCCCTCGGCGCCCTACTCGAGTTATCACGGCCACTGTGACTGGTCGGCGTGGTGCTGACACCACCACCTTCACCCCGGCGGCGGCTGCAATTTCACGGGCCAACCACTCACGGAAACTTCCCGCAAACGCTGAACGCTTCCTGAAGCCCGGGTTTGTGGCTGTCGGTGTACAGAAGGCATGGTGCAAGATGCTGAACAGGTTGTTACCTCCTGCCTCGAACGAGCACTCGCCTCCTCTCGATTTCGCTGTTCTCGTTTTTATCCATAATGGCAAGAGCTCAAGACATCCTTGGCGGGTGCTATTTGACCGGATGCCCAACGAGCATTTGACATTTTTCGCTGGGGAAATTTGTCAAGGGTGGGCGGATTTCGATACGCGCATCTGATTTCGGTGGCCTTGTACGCATGTGGAGCCGGTTTTCCGGCCAGTGCTATGAAGACAATGAGAAGATTGACCTCTGTGTCGCTCTGTGGGAACGTCGTCACTTGCTTCAAGTTTTGTTCATGGACAATACGAATCACGCGTTCCGTGGGACCAGTGACCCCCTCGACCCCCTCATCCGGGTCGTCCTCGATTTGTGGGCCGACCTTAATCGGTCGAGGAACAACCGTGCGGACCTCCTCCGGCAGCAGTTCGATCGACTGTGGAAGTGGTCTGCGAAGACCTGTGGTGGTATTGGCACTCTGCCCACCGAGGTCTTGATGGAGTCCAGGTATCTCCAGTATTCGATGGATTGGCTCGTGCCACCAAAAATAGGTTTCGCGAGCTACGTGTGCGGAACGCCGAGCAGCCCTGGAGAAACGGCTGGATCGATGGCCCTGCAGAGCATCCGGACAATACAACGTACGCGCCGTGCAATCCCGAGGTCCCGGTTTTTGTGTCGTCTTCGATGGCTCGGCAGGCTATCATCTCTGAAATTGTCGTGGACCAATCTCTGGCGGATGCTGATCTCGTGGCTTCATGGATCGACGAAGTCTCTGCCGTCTCCAAGGCGGCCGAAAATTCGCCCACTGGGGTTGTTAAGGAGGGCTCGATTGGTGCTGGGACTGCTGCGCCGCCCCCTGTCGAGGCAGCTGAGGCTCTTAGCGAGGACTCGTTCTCATTTGCCTCTATCGAACCAGCAACGTCGGGTCCTGTTGCAGTGGTGACCGGAAGCTCGGTGTTCCGACTGATGTTGAGGTCTCTGCTCATGGTATAGAGGAGCCTCCATCCGACATAGTGCTCGCTCCATTTGAGATATTCATCCAAATAGCGACCAGCGAGCGTTTGGCGTCGGAGTAATTATTCTTTCTCGGTCCCCCTACGTAGTTCAGTTTTCAAGTATTAATCTAGTGATAATTCCAAGTAGTCTCGTAATCTCCATCTCCGTATTTCCGTTCCAAAACTGTAATACGCATTCTGGTGCAGTAAAGTTTTTCGTCTGTTGTTGTGGGCTGCACTTAGCCCCACATACAGATCATTCATCAGTCGCATCCCATCCTCGTCAGCGACTTGGACCATTTGCATTCGGTCACGACTTTTTTCTCGGAGATAGTCATATAATAGACCACCGCACGACGAATTGTGCAGGCCCCACGTCGGGTCATCATAGCCGACCCACTTCACCTTGAATTCTCTGACCGCTCGTTCAGTGCTAGTGGACAGAGGGGTCCTATCATCCAGTATCGCTTGAACTTCAAATTCACCCGTGACGTGGTCTGGTTCCCAACTATCCTCTGAGAGCAATTCCTCCTCTAAATCCAGTCGTGTAGCCTCGTTCACGTCTTGTGTCAAAAGAGCACTCAGTCGATCTCCAAATTCGTCTACCATCTTTAGACGTGACACATGCACTACCGGGTAAAATCTGTACCCACTTCGGTCGGGAAGTTTGAGCTCGTAGGCAAACTCTTCTACTTTCCTCTTGACCCTGAACGGTCCATGCCATCGGTGTGCAAGTTGTTTCGTGAATCCTGGCTTCACTCGTTCCATGTACAGCCAGACACGACCCCCGACTTCGAACAGAGACCTCGTTGCGCCTGTAGCATCGGAGTCCGAGTCCTCGGTTACTACCCCTGTCTCAGACCGTTCATCACTTCGTGTGACGGTTCAGTCCGTTTCTAGGGCTTTACCTCTTTCTCGATTTTCATTGTGCTTCTTCGCTCTCCGAGCTTTCTCGGTGGCCTGATATTCCTTGGCCATTTTCAACGCTATTTCTTGCTGGCGGTTCACTTCTCGACGCCATGCCAGTGCATCTGACCGTCGACCGAGGCCTCGTTTGAGCGACGAAGACATTGCCTTGAGTGTGGACTGAGCGTCCCACCCATGGACGAGGAAAAAGGGTGTCTCTTTCCTCGTTGTATCCATTGAGTTGTTGATCGCAAAGATCAGCTTCTCGGCGATCTCGTCCCAGTCGTGTTGCAATGGGTCTTCGGCGTACACACGCACCGATTGCATGACGGGCTTGACCAAGGGCTCTTGCTGGTTGGCTTGGGACCGGTAACTCAACGTTGCCCTAGACCTCGATTGCATCATTTCGGTGAACGATTGGAACACCTCGCTCATGAATTGAGGGTCTCTGTCATGACTGATGAGAGAGGGTGCGCCGAATCTCCGGTACACGCACTCCTCAAAAGCCTGAGCCACTCTCAGAGCAGTCGTGTCTGTCATGGCCTTGCCCATCACATACCCCGTGGATGCGCATTGGAACAGTAAAAGCGCCGTGTTACCCCGCCGAGACTTCGGTAAGGGTATCACAAAATCCATCGAAACAACCTGAAACGGTCGTTCCGCTAGTATGTTCCCCAGCGAGTATCCACAGTCCTTGGTCGATGTTTTCTTGAGTTACAATCGGGACAGGACCGCACGTGCCTCGCCACGTCTGCGTATTAGACCGCTCCAGTAATAGCCCAACTTCACTCTGTAGAAAGTCCGGGTGATACCTTGATGACCTCCTTCTAACGAGTCGTGACAGTTATGTAGTACCTCCTGAATCATCGTTGAGGGTAATACTAGACGTAGCATCGCGTCTTCTTGCTCTTGTTCACTTCCCACATAGTAGAGCACGTTGTCCTTGCTTAGAACGAAGTGGTCGGACATTTTCCACGCGTCTCTCGCTGCACGGTACGTTAGGGTTGATTCTTCCCCGCGGAGAACTGTCTTCAAATTCGCCCACCGCAACTCTTCGTCCTAAGCGGACGCGATCCTTCTCCGACGTTCTCGCTGGACCGTTAGGGGATCCACGTCCTCTGCGTCAGGCAACACGGGGGTATCACAGTTGGGTACCGTTACCCTTGATAACTCTGTTTCCAGGCGGACTGAATCCTCTGTTGGCACACCGTTGGTTTCCTCTCGTTGTGTTACATCTTCTCCACCTGTCACCGAGGTTTCGTCGGCAAATCTGACGCGTTTGAGCTTCGACCTAGCTTGGAACCTGGTCGTTGCCGTTAGGTCCCCTGTCTCACTCTGGTCCCTTCGCACAAAACCAAAGAAACTTTTTCGACGGGACTCCGCGACCGTTCCGGATCGCTGTGAATGTTTCATGTGTTGCGAAAGTACCTGTGATTGTGCGATACTGACCGAGGGTTCATCCACCGAGGACTCGGTGATAGGTGCATAGATGACCTCTTGGATATGGTTCAACGACCTCAGCTCTGCTAACCTAGGCGCGGTGGATATGACGCTTGACGCTTTGTTTTTCAATGCTTCCGTTGCTAACAAGTCGACCGACGCATTATATTATCATACAGTGTGTAAGTATTTGACCGACTTCAGTCGGGCGACGAGCTTTCGGTGGCGGTTGAGTTGGGTCATAAGCGACTCCTTCTTACACGGCACCACCCCTAGTGACTGCTGGATTGCTAGTCTCGAGTCACCAACAATGACAAGGTCGGTTGCACCAATGTCCAGTGCTGTCAGGACTCCATTGTTCATGCCAGAGTACTCGGCTAAGTTCACTGTTGTTGCTGCTAGATAGGCACCCGCAGCGGTAACTATTGTCCAGTCGGGTTGGCGCCAAACAATCCATGAGCAACTGCAATAGCCACTGTATTTCTCGGTTTTGGCTGATCCGTCAAACGAGACTACGAGCCCACAGTAAGATCGGGTTAGACTAGCGTATAGCAAGTGAGGGTCCATACGGACAGTAAAAGATCCCTTCGTGGGTGGTGTAACCGTCGCCAACGAGTCCTCCAAAACCCCAAAACTCGTTAGTCCAGCTTGTAGTAGCTGGGCGAAAGCGCAATTCTTTTCTTTGACTCTGGTGACAACCAGGTGCCACGGAGAGAGCATCACGGCGAATTAGGTCGTCCGTCCGATCAGTGAAATGTGTGTGTACATATTCCAGTGTTGAGAACCGCGTGTACACATGAATAGTGCGACCCGCCAGCTGCGTATAACCTATCTTCAGCAGCAAGAGCAAGGCTAGCACTTCCTTCTCAGCTGGATAGTAATTCATCTCAGCCTCCTTCAGAACACGCCCACAAAAACGGACTGGATGCATTTTGCCGCCGTGCTCTTGCATGAGGGTGGAGCTTAACGCCTACTCGTTTGCAAATAGTGTCACATGGACCTCCTTTTGCTGGTCAAAATGACGCTAAATTGGGGCGTCACCAATGTTTTGTTGTAATTTAGCAAACCTCTGTCGGGCGACCGACAGATCGTCGCTCGGTTCGAAATCTTCCTCTTTCAGCAGGTACAACGCAGCTGCGTAGGCCGCGAAGTCCTGGATGAACCGACTATAGTAGTTGAGTGCTCCCAAAAAAGGACTGCATGCCTTTCTTACTCGTCGGGAACGAAACCTCGGTTACCCGCCTAATCTTCTTAGCGTCCGCTCGTAGCCCTTCTGGAACCACTTCATGCGAAGGAAAATCCACTCGTGACTGAACGAAAATACTCTTACTAAAGCTGACACTGATTAGGCACTCAGTAACCCGTCGGAGCAACCGATCCAGGGTTGACAGACATCCAACGAACGTCTCGCTCCCAAAACAAATACCATCGACGAACGACCTTCGGTTAAATACAGGTACCAACGGGGACTCGTCTGGTTCACCATTCGTAAACATATCGCCTACCGAACTATTGACTAGTTCTGAGGCCGTGTCTGGATTAGATGCGGACTCTCGGTCGGCCTCAAATTTGGAACGAGGCTTCGTTGAACCCTCTGTCACCCCTGTCTTGGTACGTTCGACGTCTTCTTCGGCGAACCGCATACGCTCAGAGTACTCTTCCCAACCGCCCTTGGGTTGAACGAAACCCCATAAAGCATTGCCCATCATCCGTTGGTAAATCATGGGTGCGTTGTTAAGGCCGAACGCCTTCCGGTGCCATTCAAAATGTCCGAGTGCACACACAAAAGCAGAGATCTTTCGAGCTCTCTCCGTCACCATCACATCCAGAACCCACTTGCTGCATCAAGCGAGGAAAACCATCGGTACGCCTCCATATCAGTCAGAAAATCATCCACCAAAGGCAATGCATATTCCATAAGGGTTGTAACAGCATTCACTCGCTTGTAGTCGATGCACAGCCGGATGTCGACCCCATTCTTTTTCAGCACTATCCCAATGGGTGATGCCCATGGGCTGGGCGAGAACGTGATCAATCCTGCTCTTAATAATCCTTCAGCAACTCGTATAGCTTCTCCAGTACTCGTAATTGCGTTTGCCATGCTTTCTGTTTGATCGGTATGTGCCCCTGCACATCAATGGCACATACCACTCCGTATGCTGGGGGTGGTAGTGCATTACCACTAGCAATCGTAATCCCTTCGTGACGTCGTAAAACCTCAACGAGTTTTCGTTGTTCGTCTTCGCCCATACTCTTATTCGTGACGTTCGGTCCTGTGTAGTCCAGCACCGTCGACGAGGGCTCTGTCAAGTCAGCCAAAGGGCTAATTCGTGAGCGTAGTCAGCTAGTTCCATCTCGTCCAAAATGTGCTCGTACAAATCGTCGTCATCACCCCTGTTACCGGAAGCAATTTCAGCTTCGATCTCTTGCATCACTGAAATGTAGGTCAATTCTAGCATGTCGACCGAGGCCTCGGCTGGGTTTATTTCATCATCCCCAGCGTTTGAGAACTATGTTGGTCTCGTATTAGGTTTCCGATCAACTTCCTCGTCGAGCCCTGTAGCGACCGAGAATTCGCTGTCCTTATAGGTTTTGACGCTGTAACGGTAGTTCACGCCATCACCCCTGCCATCCGACTCTGGATGATCCAGCATTAACTTTCTTTATGCCACCGAGGCCTTGGTCGGCCTCGCTAGAATGCGTGCAAGTGTCATGTACTCCTTTCGCTCTACCGTCGGTGGTTGTTCCGCTAACCAGCAATCGTAGAGCTCTTCCTCCTTCTGGAATAGGGTCACATCTCGCCGTTTGGTGTACCCAAGTACTTGCCATTCGTTGTACTTGCTAAAATCGAGCCTGACGTACCCCACTTTGCGTGGGAGTTCTTCTCTGGGTATCCATAGGACCACAGAAGAATGTTTGAAGCACCGAGCTGTCCCATCCGACACGTTCGTCAATCGGACCCACACGGGCTTGCCCCTGCGGGACTTCATCGCCGTCGGTATCATTTGTCTGGTCCTTCTTATCCATAACTAGTGTGTCGCTCGTGAGGTTCTTTTCCGAGGCAGTCGGAACTCTCGCCTCTCACCCCGCGGTATGTACAAGTCCTCGGTTGGTCCACCGACGACTTGAGCTCCATACGGGTCGTCATCCACGGTACTCGCCGACTTCACCAGTGGCACTGTCACCTCATCAGGTAGTCTAGCAGTGCCGTGAAATAGATCCAATCGTACTCCTGCTGGGATCATGAAGTCCGTCCCAAGTACTACGTCAACGCCTGCGCTATGCTCCATAATCCATATTTCGAACTCGTACACCCGCTCCCATCCAAGGGTGATCTTAACGAGAGCTCGTCGTCGGGTCTCCAACACCTCAGGGTGGATACCTCGTACTTCCAAGCTACGGCCATGATAGGATACTTCACGTAAGCGCAGTCGCTTAGCGTACGCTGACGATATCACGCTGATATTAGCTCCAGTGTCTAGCAGAATCCTCGTTCGAGTGTCGTCAATAGCACCCATGGATACAGCTCTCATTCTCTTTCGTTTGTCATATCGTTGGAATGACCACCACCCCAGTCTCTCGCCTGGTAGCAGCTTAGCGGTTTGAACGAGACTTCGGAGTGATGTCTCGTTCGGTTCCCAACACGAGGCCGAAACCTCTGTCAGGTAGCCATCGCATTCTCCATCGTCCACTTCGCCAACCTCGTTCTCACCGAGGCTTCTGTCGTTTCCTTCTACAATTTCCGTCGTATTCACAAATCCCATCACACGGTCTTCGGGCCATTTCACCTCTCCTGCGAAGGCAAACAAATAGTCTGCATCTACCGCAGGTTCAGCTAACTGTGGCAGCCCGATAGGAACCAACCCAGTTTCAGTTGGCGGGCTGCCTAGTTTAAATGATTCCCGTACACCACACTTTGCAGCATCGGTGTGAAATCATTCTTATCGACCTTCGACCGGAGGAGGCTAGCCAGCTCGTTGAAGGCTTCGCACTTCCCGGCA
>NBNE01001105.1:0-14619 GCA_002215365.1 Phytophthora megakarya | reverse complement strand
TTTTGCAGAGCGGAGAGTCCCAGTTTCCCTGTTGCGTCGTGCCTCTGTTCGAAGTAGTAGTCGTGTGCTTCCACTGCTTCGACAATTCTGCTGTAGAGAGGGCGGCGCATGCGAAATCGGCGGCGAAATTTGCGAGGGCTGTAGACAGGAGTTTCAGAAAAATAGTCGCGAATGAGGCGAGCATGACCTTCCTCGGCTCCTCGGTCGACGTTTGGGCGCCGCCCAGTAGAGGATCCACGCGGATGTGGTACAGTTCCGTAGTTATAGGCGATGTAGGCGGTCAACACGGCGATCAACTCGTCCTCCCCATCACCGTCGTACTGCTGGAAGTAGCTCAACGCGCTGCTGTTAGTTTCCATTCACTGCGAAGCTTGGGTTTTAGTTTTACTCACATGGTACCTCCAACACCGGTGGAGAAGTGGACCACCTTTAACCACGTTGTCGCCTCGAATTCCCTGATTTGCAGCTATCTTAGTTTTAGTTTTACTCACTACCGGTGGGGATGCCCTAAGTGACATGATAATCGGATTTGATACAGGTTTACCGATCGCTAAAATTAGTCGACAGTACCAGTAGGTGAGACTCACTTATTTGGTCAAATCAAATGTCCAATGGCTTCAACTTTTGTCATTAGACAAGAAACGTTTCTAAAAGTAGTTGCCAAGCTATAACGGCTCCCAATAGGTAACAGTTGCAAAAAGTGTGTCTTTGTATATGGTGCTCATTTTTGCAAAAATTTATTTGAAACACGAATACAAACGTTTTATCGCCAATTATGCCTTTTTGCCGAAATGGAACTTGTAACATCGCAGTATGATGGTTATTTCTTTTTAATTTTTGTCTCGATACAAATTTCAGCCCAGCACTCCACGATACGGTTTCAGAAGTCAATATGTTAATAAAAATCGATATTCAAAGGTGGTGTGCATTGCGATGAGGGCAAAACGTCATTTCCTGGAAGATATAATACATAAGCAGCGGTGTCAACGTGCTGATTGCATATATAATCAGGAGGTGCAACTTACTTATGTCGATGAGGCTTGTGGCCTGAGAGACTTCCAAATGACACAGCTAATATTTTGCACACAACCTGTGTTTTTCGATAGAACAAGCTCTCCCTAGATTTAGACACAAGGAATGTGAAATGGTACACATTGATTGAGTATTTTTGACTTGTACCGCTGCACGTGAATCGTACTCAAAAAGACAAGGTTATGTTCGTAAATATCGCGATATACACTAGATATGGGGCTATACAACTATAACAGGGGCGTTCGCGCCATGCCGAATTGTTCCGGATATAACACAGATATCCACACCTCAGTTGCATTATTCGCGAATATTACACATTTTGCACCTGTGGCCTAATGCTCAACTGCTGTAGGACGTTGGCGCATGTTATCTTCACTCTTATTCTCGTAGACGTTAATGCGTCTGCACTGGTTCAAGTTCATCAATGGTACGCTGATCACTGGTTTAAACTGTGTCGCTTAGATGGCATCTCTTTTAAGAGGAATCTCTCTGAGATATTTCATAGCAGTCTCTCTGAATTCCATATCAAACCAAATCAAACACGCCTTGTATTCTAACTCCGTAAAACTAGCTTGCAACTGCTTGACCAAAAATTTGTGGAGTACTTTCACACTTCGAATGTTTCAGTACAAAATTGCGATGCAGTTGTGGTGTCGGGTTTTTGAAGGCGCTCCGAGACCATGGTCACCGAGCTAACGGCCAGGTCAAAATTCGGTGAAAGAAGACGACCTGCCGTGATAGGTCAAAAACAGTGACGCGCCGGTGACACTCTTGAGGCTCGGTCTGCCTAATATAAACCAGACCGCAGTCTCTAGAGTAGGAATAGTCCTTATCGAAGACTAGTTTAGGATATGTACCCACGTCAGATCCGGAACCTCGATCGTCCCTATGTAGAATCTGGGATAGCTTATGGGGATCGTCTATACTTGATATTTGTATGTACGACTAGGATTAGATTCTAGAAGGCCCCCAGGGCCACACATATTCAGAATATAATTCGCAGTCTTGCCCCCAAGTGAAATAAGTCAAGTCCGTCTTCGGTAAGTGTAGCTAGCTTATCTTAGGGGCAGGACACGCTTAGTTGGTGGATGGCTGTTGGTAGATCCAAAGTACTGTGAACTAAGGATCTATCAGGGTCAATCCAAGGGTTTGGTGTTGACCGAGAGGTCGGAGACGACTGTGAGTGTCGTTACGTGTGTACTGAGTGGTCCATGAGGTCCATTGTGTATTCTACCGTTCACCGAGGTTTACCCTCGGTACCCTTGTATTAGGCTATAAACGCCGATACCTTTCCTCTGAAGGACTGCAGTGGGTTAGCGCGAAAGCGCCACATCACATCCTAGTCCACGCTCGTGACTAGACGTGCATTTAAGAATTATCCGACCACTGATCGGCATACCGAATCGCTTGCAACCGACCCGGTGTAAGGGATCATTCCTGGACTTCAGGCTAGATCCAACAATTGCTAACCTCTACAGGGAAGCGAGTGTTGTTGTTGGGAATTTGTTGGGAACTCGCCCAACTAAGCGAGAATTTTATCGTGCCCTACAGGGCAACTGGTGCCGCGACCCGGGATCTGGTGTGTTGTGGAGTGTCTAACGAGCAAGTGGGAGAGGAGAAAGAAGAAGAGACAAGATGGCAAAAGGAAGTAAGTCAGCGGTACTAGCAACGCCGATGAAATCGGGCGGGCGCGCTCCGATACTACGGGGTGCTCCGAGGTGTCATATGCGACCCCTTCGACGTCGCGCATGATGCCGATTGCCGAAAGAGCAGGGAGTTTCGACGAGTCGGCACACTTTTTTGACGCCAAAGAAGACAATGAAATTTACCTGGAAGAGAAACCCCACGTGGCCAAACTTTCAGAAGGTGCTGTGGTATCCGCAGGTCACAGCACAGGGGTGAGACCTCTTGCACGCAATCTCACCGAAATGTTGGAAGAAGTGGCGGGTCCGGAACCTGCTAACGATTCCGACGACGAAGGGTTAACCGGAGGAACAAAGTCGACGACGACTGGGAAAAGAACTTCTCGGACGTCCGACACTAGACCGCCGATCAATGGAGACACGCCGGCCAGTAACAATGTTCTTGGACGAACACTAGAACTCATGAGAACGAAAAGCAGCTGGTTCCTGATGTTCGGTCCAAAATTAGTCAGACAAGCTGTGTGGATGAAGCTCGGAGCCGAACTTGTGGTACCAGTTGATTCCACAAGCACCCGGCAAGTCGCCCAAGATTCAGTGCTATACCTCCGATCTATGGGATGCGAGCCTCAGATGTTCCTGTCGGAGGCCGCACTGAACGATTGGACAGCTGCCGACGCCGGTACAGCGCTCCTCAAGTGGAAGAAGAACCTTCGGGCAGCGTTTGGCATCGAGGAAATCGCCCCAGGTCGTCAAGTGATGGTCTGGCAGGCAGCAGGACCAGCGGACACGTCACAAATCCCACTACCGATGCCATCCATGAAACGACAGAATGGGAATGAGTATTCGGATCGAAGGGGGCCCATACATGCACGACTTGCATATGGTGACACCTAAATCAGAGGACCGTCAAGAGCGCGTCACGAGGGAGACCGAAGGGTGGAAAGCAACTCCCGGTACGCACCAAGACACCGGACGACGTCGGCCCCACTGTTACGATCTCCAAGACGACTCGTCGGACAGTGACAACGAAGTGGGAGACGCTGACTATCTGGAAGGAGATTTGACCGAGGAATGGGCCCGACAGATGCGGGAGCTGAGCAGGGCGGAGAGTAAGAACTCGACGCCGAGGCTCGAAATTGCCACACATCTACCTCTGGGCAACATAAAGCCATTCTCAGGGTTGCGCAACAAGAGTGAGAAATCGATGCAGTGGTTCAGAGCTTTCATCTACGAGATGAAGGGGACGCACACGCCACCGACCGAGTGGTGCATGGCGTTCGAGCTGAGTCTGCAAGAAGGTGCACTGCATTGGTATCGACAACCGCCGCGGAAAACCCGTCGAACACGGAAGCTGCTCAGTGACGCGTTCATAAAGTACTGGTGCTCCAAGTTCAATCAGCAAAAGCTAGGTACTATTCAGCCACCCGAGGTGAGAAGGAGCATGTGTGCGACTACCTCAACCGGTTGAACGGGTATGCCCGTAACGCAGGGGTGCACTTTCAAAATGGAGGACGTGAGGCGAAGGGCCACGTGGAGCACTTTCTAGATACCTGCGACGACCGATGCTTAAAAGAGCGTCTATGTCATGTACGAGTGAAAGGCATCCACGATCTCGAAACCATGATCAACGATATCCTGCGGCGGAGAGAACGGAAATCGTCACGAGAACCGACGGCACGGAAGTCACATAGCCGAGAGAATGTCCGACCATGAGCGGACCGAGGATACGAGAAGTAGTTATTGCCGCGATAGGAGTCGTGATGACAGCCGTCGTCGCGACGCATCACCCTACCGGCCTGAATAACTTTGACCGATGCACTATCTGACTTCGTCGCAGCATTGAATGTAAACGGATTGCCGGGTCACCACATGGGCCAGCCGGAAGTCCCAGTATGAGGAAGACAAACGGAACCTCCCTATGATGATGAAGAGCATCAGGCCAACGAAGGACAGTGCTTGGAAGAGTACTCGTATGGCGGGTATGCTTCGGACGAAGATTACAGTCATATTTCAGCGGCTAACGATACCGAACGCCCCTCAGCAGCTGAAGGGTCATTCGCCAGGTCCGACCAGCGTCACCACAAGGGAGCCGGTGGTCACTTCAACTCCGATAGAGGCTATGGATGAAACGGCCAGGAAGGACGAAAACAGTTCGGACCTTGTGCAGCCTGTGGAGGGATGTCCCACTCAGTATACTACTGTTTCAAGCGGTGCAAACTCTGCAAACAAGTACACGATGCTGGGAAATGCGAAGCTTTCGCTGAATTAATCAATCTCCTCCGGTCGAAGGTCGACAAGCGAGACCTCACCCCCGAGCTACAGAGCTTGGTATTTGGGAGTCATTTAAACTAGGCAGCCCACCAATTGAAACTGGGTTGGTCCCTATTGGGCTGCCACAGTTGACCGAGTCTGTAGTGGACGCCGACTATATGTTTGCGTTCGCAGGGGAAGTCGAATGGCCCGATGGCCGAGATAATATACATGTGAACAAGACGAAAATTGTGGAGGAGAGAGCCTCGAGTCGAAGTGAGAGCGAAAGGAGAGCCGCGGACGATGACAACCGAGCCAATTGGCAAACTACTGGCGTGGAGTGCAGCTTGGCTCGGGTACAACCCGGAGGCTTAAACGTGGCGGCCAGACTGCTGCCCGGTGAGAGGCTAGGGTGGTGGTCAGCCCAGCGATACGACAAGAGGAAAAGGATGAGAGCTCTAGTCATGGGCGCAGTGAATGACGTCCGGACGAAGATTGTGCTAGATACGAGAGCGAATGTTAGTGTGGTTTCAGCTAGTCACGCCAACAGACTACGTCTGCGCGACGTACCGGACCACGGCTGAAGCCTGGAGGTGCGGGGCATTAACCCCGGGACACTCGAAACTCGCCGCTGACCATTGGTAAAGATCACCCTCGGCTGGGAACGAGCCTGCGAGTTTGAGATGTGGATCATGGATCACAGTGCGGGAGTCGATGTTGTGCTCGGTACCGATTTCATGATACCGGCAGGGGTTCGGCGGGACCTGTTCCATGGTACTGTTCGCTTACCTGACGACGTTATGGTGCCGTTAATTAAGCCGTCCACCGCCTCGGACGACGAGAGATACGGAACCATCGCTGCCGGGGGATCTACCGAAGATTTGTGCATACCAGGGCATTAATGGAGAGAGTTCAGATTGCCGAGGCAACGACCATCGTTGGCAACACACGAGGTATGGATCCAAAGGACGAAGTGTCTGGTACCGACGGTGACGAAATATCGGCGGGGGCAACCCACGTGGACTCGGCTGACGAATATTACATCAAAAACGGATCGATGCACTAGACATGACGCTGTGGTGCTGTGGGTACCGAAGGGTGAACTCCCGCGGAATAGAGGATATACACGCCTGAAATCAAATAAGTACAAGGACTGGCAAGTACTAGCTGACCCAGAGAGTAGAGACGTGACGCTGCTCGAACGCGAGAAAATGATATACGAGAATTGGGTATCCGAACAACCACCACTAGTGGGCCGACGAGAGTACCCCACCCCAAAACATATCCTAGCGAGGGAAACCGAAGATTTGGACTCATTGGAACAACCATGGATGGACCCTGCAGAAGTAAATGAGCCTACGACCGATGCTCATGGCCTCCGGACGCCGTCAAATGCTGGTGGTAATAACTATGTAAGGGGAGGCGAAGATGGTGCCGAACCAACTGAAGATTGGGAAGGAAAATTGGATACGGTGTACGTATCGGTAATGCACGAAATAACCGAAGAGGTCAGGACGGGTAGGTATGACGAAGCGGTCGAACACTTCCCCGACGAGATGTAACCCACCGATTACGCACACGAACTTGCCTTTTTACCGGAACTGACCGAACCGGAGGTAACGAACCTGGACTACTCGTCCCCCAACGTACGGAATTCAGCACTGACCGAGAACCAATCTGCAAGGCTAGTGGAGGTGTTGAAGAAGCATGAAAGGATTATGATCGCGAGTGGGAATGCGTTGCCTCCACCCGGATAAGGTGTCGTATGCAACATCGACGTGCAGGGGCATTCACCCATTAAGCAAAAGGCCCGACGGACACCCCTCCGTTATCTCGGTAATCTGTATGAGCTTTTGAAGGACCTGCTGCGTGCGGGGCTGATAGCTTTCTCGGACAGCCCTTGGGCGTCACCGATCGTGATTGTTCTCAAAATGAACGGTGTTGACATCCGCTTGTGCATTGATTACAAGATGGTCAACGCGGTGACCGCTATTGTGGAGTTCGCTAGGCCCTAGTGGACGACCTTCTAACTGCTATGGAAGCTACCTTTGGTTTAGTTCGCTCAGACGCGGCTAGCGGATTTTGGGCCGTCATGATGAGCTCTATGGCTCGCAAGGTATCAGCCTTGGTGTGTGCATTGGGAAATTTCGAGTGGCTACGCACGCCATTCGGCCTAAAAACGCACCAATGATTTGCCAACGGATTATTGATAACGCGCTGTGGGGTTTCGTTCAACCGAAGGGAGGTTGGACTCATTACGCTGGGCTCATGGATGCAACAGAAGAAACCCAAGCGGGTCGGAAGAGAGCTACCTAGACTATGGTAGCGCACGAAGGGCCGAAAGCTCGGACCAAGTTCGATGCGGATCGGGAGACTGCGGCGGTAAAGGACTCGGTGTCAATACTAGTCAATAGTCCAAGGGCTGACATGTTCAAAGAAGGAGAAGCTGACGAATCTTCGCTGGTGCCCGTATTCGGTCGAAGGCCTTTTGTGGGTGACATATGCTTCGGAAGCGAGACGTTCGAAGGATGTCTGTCGATCTTAAATCGGCTTCTACAACGGTTTACGGAATGTCGCATTAGCGTGAGCTTCACGAAAAGCATATTCGTACAACCTAGGGTAGATTTCTTATCCCATACAATGTCACCAGCCGGCATACATGCCGACGTGAAGAAGATGAATTCGGTTGCGAATCTGCCGTTCCGGAAACCCAAGAAAGGGGTGCAATCTTTCCTGGGAGGCTTGAATTACTACAGTCGGTTTGTCCAAGATTTTGCAGTGTATGCGGCCGCACTGTACCAGGCGAAAGACGACGATTTCGGCGTAGACGGAAACTTAAACGCAGCGAAACAAAGTTTCACAATTCTGCAACAGAAGGTTGTCGAAGCACCGATTCTACGCCATTTCGACCGAGCCAAACCAGTGTACGTAACGCTGTTCGCAAATGAGTGGGCGTTGAGTTTGACGTTATTGCAAAAGCATGACGAGAAAATACACCCGGTTCAGTTTTGCGGCAGGGTACTGTAGGACGCGGAAATGAACTATCATCCGGCAGAAAAGAGGTGTTTTCCCTATTACTGTTGCTGAAGGTGTGCTATACGCAACTGTTAGGTCCGACCATACATGTTTATACACGGTTTTCGACGCTCGACTGGGTACACAATCCAAGACCCTGTTCGGTCGAACGACGCAATTTGCGGTAATGCTGTCTCCGTGGTACTTGGTTGACACTCGGGTGAAAGAAAAAGAATGCGCCTTCGCCAATTGCTACGGGCTGAACAAACGAGTTTTGTGGACCTGAAGGATTCGTTAGCGGCGGTCACAGAAAGAAAAAGAATGCGCCTTCGCCAATTGCTACGGGCTGAACAAACGCGTTTTGTGGACCTGAAGGATTCGTTAGCGGCGGTCACACCGCAGACAAAGGGATCATCGAGAATTCGGGTAGACCCGGAGCTACTATACGCCCGCCTCCCGCTGTCTTACGTGGGGTTAGTGATGTCGTTCGACGGTTCCGCCAAAACCGAGAAGTATGGAGAGTACGGTAGCTGCTCGTTGATACTGTGGCAATTACGAGAATGGACTATAGTGACCACTGCGAGCGCTTTTCTCGAGTCCACCACAGGAAATGTAGCCGAATATTCCGAAATGAATAACGGTGTTGCGGCCGTACTCGACCTTGGGGCCGAGGACTTGGTAATCGTTGATGACTCGAGACTAGCGATCCAGCAATCCCTCGGGGTGATCGCATGCAAGAAGGACTCGCTTATTGCGAAACTTAACCACCACTGAGAACTGACGGCTAGGTTAAACTCTGTCGGATATCTGCACGCCGTCAGGAAATATAATGCAGCCACGGACTTGCTAGCAAGACAAGCTCTGGAGAGCAAGACGTCGAAAGTGGTGTCGGCCGAAGAGAGATTGCCCGAACTCGCTGAGCTAAATCGAATCCGAGAAGGCATTTACGAACAGCAGGCCAGCAGCCCAACACACGAGATATCATCAGTCGATACGATCCGGTCTCAAGTACGATACACGGAGCGGGCACGCCGCGTCCCAAGTATTTTTTCGATTTTGTGCGCAGCGAACCCGAACCTAAATTCGTAACGACAACCACAAGAAGCCAGGCAAGGTCGAAGGAGAGACGTGTCAGGTTTGCCGACCAGACCTCGGAGGGGGTCAGCACGAGAAAGCACAACGAGAGGAAGTAAACGATACCCCCACCGAAGTCCCGAGGCCAACAGAGACGGAGGAAATGACCCCAACGGACGTCGTCCATGATACGCTGACACCGTCAACGGCAGACGACATAGACCCGTTCGAAGTCCAACGTGAACGCCGGAGGCGAATCGCAGTAGCACCGAACGAGGAGTTGAGATGGTACAACCTCAAAGTAGTTCTACGAGGCGATGAGGTGAAGTTAAGCTACAAAGCAGCGCGTGATGCATGGAAAATGTCCGAGAAGTTTGTACTAAGCGAGGATGGCATACTGTTCTACGAGGTAGCAAACCACCGCAGGGGTGGCCAACAAACAGGCAACATGGTACTTCGACTGGCCTTACCAACGACGATGACCCAGGAAGTGCTACAGAATTGCCATGATTTACTGGAAGGGGGTCACCAAGGCATTGTGCGGACCTATGACAAAACTAGGAGGGACTACTATTGAATAGGGATGTATGCCGACGTGGAACGACATGTGCGGTCCTGTCCCGATTGTAGCTCCAGCAAGAATCATCCGCAACATCAAGGGTACTCATCTGGCAATGTGCTAGCAGAGAGACCATTCCAAATTGTATCCATGGATTTCGTTATACCGTTGCCGAAGTCTCGACGGGGGAATACGGCTCTGTTGCCTTTTCAATGCACTTTCACGGATTTCATCATGGGGAAAGCGATGGCGGACACGACAGCACTCTGGCTCGCACAAGCATTCGAAGAGTGTGTCTACCGAAGTTTCGGCGCACCGTCGTTGATCAGGCATGATCGAGATCCTCGTTTCATGAGCGAAGTGTTTCAAGCGTTCGCAGAAATGATGCAATCGAGGTCGAGGGTCACGCTGAGTTACCGACCACAAGCTAACGGACAACAAGAACGGTCAGTGAAGACGGTCATGCAGTCAGTTCGTGTATATACCGAAGACCCTCTGCAACAAGATTGGGATGAGATCACAGAGAAGTCGATATTCGCCATCAACAACTCCACCGACGCTACGCGGAAGGAGACACCCTTCTACCTAGTCTACGGATGGGATGCACACTCGACGCTGAAGGCGATGGCATCGTCGCTTAAGCAAGGATGCGGGCGCCAGTCTGATGCTCTTAAATGACGACGAGAGATAAACCGACAGCATGAGATAGCCCTCAGAATGGCTAAGGAGTACCAAGCGATTGAAAAGGCTCGGCGGGCGCTTAAACACAATGCGTCACTAAGCGGCAGAGAAAAAGGAGCCTACCGAACAATGACACAACGGACGGGTCAGAGGACAATCCCCCGGGAGACCCACCGAGGCACTTTTCCAGCCAGGGGCATGCGTTTGGTTGTACATGTAGCGAGTCAAGCCAGGACTGACAAAAACACTTGCTCACCGATGACACGGCTCATTCCGTATGAAGAAGAAGGTAAAAGAGTTCGCATATGAACAGGAACTCCCTGATCGTAGTGGTTATCGGTTTTACCCGGAGCTCGCCTGACAGGAACGAACACTACTGTACAACTACATGATGCATGAATTGAATGGGCGCAACTTCAAAGATAAAATTAATGAGGAAGAGGAACAAACGAACTCAAAGGAACTGCTACAGCACTACGTGAACGAACTGACGATAGCACATTCGAGAAGAACTATCGGGTGGGGAAGCGACCCAGAATTACAACTCCACTGCATCCGACGAGTCCGGCGCATCGGTCCCAATAGTGTCGAGACTTATGTCAGCGGCCGTGGCAACCAAGACATTGCGACCCAGAATTACAACTCCACTGCATCCGACGAGTCCGGCGCATCGTGTCGAGACTTATGTCAGCGGCCGTGGCAACCAAGACATTGAACGGTGCGTGAGCGAGGTCGCTGGGAAGATCGGAGAGCGAAGGGAGGCCGGCTTCGGAAGAAGTACCAGCAATGTGGACGTCGCTTTCCCCTTCGCTAGTCACACCAGGGTGCATCATGTGAGCAACTCCAGACAACCATGGAGCAACGAGAGCTTCACTTCGGAGCGAAGGATGAGGTATAATAGCCGACACGACCTCCTCGGTAGTCATCCTACGTGGAACAAACAGGGGCACATCTGGGTTACACAGAGCGTAAGTGGTATTGCAGGGGTGCTCGAAAGGGGCATCGACCCAACAATTACGCCAAGGCTGCTGTCGATCCAGCTTCGCAGCCTCTGTCACCCAGTCGTCGGTAGTGGGCACCCACTCGATGACCTCGAACGAATACTGGAGATAAGTGGGCTCCAACAGACGTTCTGCAGGACAGCGGCGAGGTTCGTGGTCGGTTTCGACGCACCACTCCCACACCTTGCGAGGAATCTGCCAACGAAGGCGGCCAGCGAGGGCGTTCCGAGTCTTGTTGTACTCGCACCACGCCTTGGGAATTGCCACATACCGGGGGTGATCCTTACCGATTTCTTTGGCCAACCGGCGCAGGTAATTCTCCTCCACAGCCCCTTGTACCCCATGCCGACGCTCATACAAACCGAGACCGAGGTCCGCCTTCTCAAACTCGTTGGTGGACGTGCCTCAAAACTGACACCACATGCGGACATCCAAGCCCAGACCCACATCACGCACCGAGATCTTGACGCCATCGCCGTACTCACCGAGCTCGAATGTGCAGGGATTGTCCGGGAACTTCTGGCGGAGCTGCTGGGAAGGATGGCTGGGACTGAGACTGTCCGCGAAAGCCGTGATGTCAGCGACCGAGCAAGGAGCTTCGAGAGTCTTCGGCAGCGGCGGGGGCAGGCTCTGGTTGCAAAGTTGATAGCAAGCCGCTTGAGCATCGGGACGAGTGAACTCGGGCTCAAGATAGGGACCAGCAAGCGAGACCTTCTTGGAGTTCCGAGCCAGCACCAAAGTGTCAGCAGCCGGAGTGAATGAAGCCGAGTCAGAACCAGGCGTGCTCGACAACGTAGCCGTAACCATCGTTTGCTTCGGATGGGACTGACGGCGAGATGAGCGACCAGCGACGCTAGGCCGAGGCACACCGGCGACCGAAGAACTGGGAGTGGGCGTGGGAGCGTTGCCCACACCCTTAGGGGCCGTGGCTTGGCACTTGGTGACGGTGTAGTTTCGCTCGTCACCGAGGAACGGTCAGTCGCGAGACGGAAGACGAGCTCCTCCGTCGCCAGCTCCTGCTCCAAAGTGTGTTTGACCCGGAGGTCAGAAGTCATCGAAGTCGCGCGGGTGGGACGACCATCGCGACGCGGGACACTCACAATCGGAGAGGAGAACGGGCTTGACAGCTCCAGAAATCTCTCCGTGACTGGCTCGTCAGACGACAAGTCAACCACCTCGGTCGAGTTAGCAGGAGTCGGCTGATCGCCAAACTCGAAATCTGCACCCGACAGACCGGTGTGAGCCACCCCACCGTCGCCGCGTATGAGACCAGATAGAGGCGCGAACGGCGGATCCGGCGAAGGAGTTGCAGTCAACAACAACACCTCCAAGCCAGAGCTCGAGATCAGGACGGGTGAAGTAACCGGAGGGCCCGAGTTGGAGTTCTTGGTAGAGGTCAGGTCAGACATAGCCTTCTCAGCCCGCGCTTTGGCGGGCCACAGCCAGGGCTAGCGCGGCTTCGGCAGCCGCTGCTTGGACCGTCGCAGCCATGGGCTTAGCAGCATCGGACGCAGCCTTCTCAGCAGCCATGGCCTCGGTCAGAGCCTTCTCAGCAGCTTCAACACGAGCAGCCTCCTCAGCGGCAGCTCTCTCGGCGGCGGTCTTCTCAGCTGCCGCCTTCTCTGCAGAGCGGCCTTCTTGGCAGCATTCCGAGCTGCCACTTTCTCATCGACCTTCTTCTTAGCAGCCGCCTTATCGGTAGCAGCCTTCTTGGACGCAGCCTTGGCAGCAGCCTTCTTGGATGCAGCCGCTTTGGAGGCCGAAGCCTTTTCAGCCGCAGCCGTAGCAGCACGAACCCGAAGATCAACGGATGGTCGGCCGACACGAGAAGGACAGGGCCACTTCGCGGACGTTGGAGAGCGAAGACGCTGGCGCTTGGAGCCACTCGAAGTAGATGACGTGGCTGGCGGAGCGACGACAGAGACTTCGCTGGGTTCGGAATCTGCGTCGATCGAATCGCCAGGGGAATCCTTGCGGACAAAATCACGACCTCGTTTCAAACTAGTCTGGGTGAGACCGAGACCGATGAGCTTCCAGTCGATATTGTCGGCCGAGATGCCAGCAGAGGCCAGTACCAGCGAGTCCGTATCAACTTCATGATTAGCCGAGTACTGCCGAAGGATCGAGTTAGCCCGCTCGAGGCTGGCAACGTCTTTCCCAAGGGCGAGAAGACGGATCGGGTACTTCTCACCAGGAGTCGTAACCGCCTCCTTCAACCGACGATTCAGTTCTCTCGCCTGAGCGGTGTAGCCGACGAGGTCGGCCTTAAATAGCTCACGCTCGACTCGGAGCAGTTGCAGCGAGGAGGCAGACTGGCTCTCGGCAGCGGCCAGCCGTTTCTTGAACGAGTCCAAGACTTCGGCATGATGGGCAATAGCCCGTTGCGCCAAGTGAAGACGCTTGCTAATGAGGGCGACGTTTTACTGCTCCTTGCGCAACGTGGAGGCCAGGTCGTTGGCCTCGTTGGAAGCCTGGATGCAGAAGACTTCGGCCTTCTCTGCGCGTTCCATTTGCTCTGCGATAATGTCCTCAGAGTCCTTCAGCGCTCCGGAGAGCCGCGTGACCTCGTTGCGTAGACCCACTACGAGCTCGGACTCGGCGAGATCGAGCCGACGGGAAAGTAGCGCTGCAGACAACACGTCGCTGAGACTCGTAGCTTCCTCCAGACGTCGGTCCAAGAGAATATCAACCCTACGCGGGGGCTGCCGAGCCAGGGATACCATCAAACGACCCAGCTCAGCAAACTTAAGCTCAAGCCCGGCCGACGCAGTGACCTCAATCGACACCCCTGAAACTAATGCAGCAGCTGGGCGTCCTCCAGTGGCCCTGCGAGTTACCGAATCAACCGCCGGCGCGGGAGTTGGCCACTGGATGGAGTCGGAGCTAGGCCCTGAGGATGTCGGAGAGAGTGGCTACGGTGGCGAGTTAAGTGGAGTCACAGGTGACTCAGGAGAATTGGGAGGAAGCCTATCCGGCTGCTCCATTTCTCACTCTGGAGAGCGATTCGGCGAAGCTAGCGACTCAGTCGACGCTTCGCTCGTTGAGGGCGACTCGGCGGAGTGTGGAGTTGGAGGGTGTGGGAGCAGTAAGCAGTAGAAGCATGGCGTGAGCGATTATAAGATAAGGACAAATGCAGAGTATCTGAGATGCTCACCGTAGAATCAGCACCGGGCTCACGGGTGAGCGCTGCTGTAGCCTGGTTCAAGGCGCGGGACACCGGGGACATCAGGGTTGAGATGTGCGGCAGCGCGACGGTCGCCAGTTGTGCAGGTTCCCGACGTGCTGGGGCAGTTGTGGTGTCGGGTTTTGAAGGCGCAGTCACCGAGCTAACGGCCAGGTCAAAATTCGGTGAAAGAAGACGACC
>NBNE01001104.1:0-14631 GCA_002215365.1 Phytophthora megakarya | reverse complement strand
TGGAATTTCGAAAGTAGGTGTGAGCTGGCGATCGTGCTTACGTGTTGAGCAATGCGTGGAGCCGTTGCTGTTAAGTCGTCGTTAGCGCGAGTTAATCAGTTTAATTTTTGTTCAAGTTTTTGTGTTATGGTTATGAGCAAAATGCTGACATCATCGACTATGTTTTGATTGCTCCATCTCATTATGATCCGTACATTTCTCTCGCCGGTAGAAATAATTCTCCCCACTACGGTACTTGGGTGGTTAGGCCGCTCGTACGGCTTGTTACAGAAAGAGGGGCTCTCTTTGAAATTGTGATTTGCTGGAGGCGTATGTTTCTGTCAACGTAAAAGACAAACTGATGCACGTGATCTAGACCTTATGTATGTATTCAAAACTGAGCGATTGAGCTGATGGATTGAAGCATTGCTCGAAGAAAGCGTTCGAGTCTGAGCTGGAGAAAACACGCCTGCCGGACCGGGAATGTCAAACAGCTTTACTACTGCTGTGTAGATTGAACGGACATAACCGCTGGTTCATCAGAGCCGCAGAATCTCGTCTAACACCCCGACGGAACAGCCAATCCTGTGTTCTTCGAATGACGGTGATGGTACTTCAAATGAATAACGTGGATTTCTCCTCTAGGAATGGAAACTCATTTTCATCGCACTTCGTTTGCCTAAAAATGCTATATTTACCCATTACCGTTGTACAGTACGATACCGGCATCCACGGCTCATCAACGCATTATTTACCCTCCAGGAACCGATCACGTAGCTCATCGTGATCATCCCAATGCTTGATATTTATAGCGGCATGCCTGAGAGTGCATTATCATAAATATTACAGGATATACCTCACGGAGCACGTATTATGCCTTTTGCAACTGTGGTGAAGTGGATACCGGGAAATTACAGAGAGAAAGTGATCGAGTCAAGTGAAGTGACAGTTATGCCTGGAACTACGGTAGTCACCGTAAATCCAGATCTGAGAATTATGATGGACTCAGATCAACTGATTCTGAGGTAATTGGACCAATCTGGAAGGACCTAATTATAGGAACCTGGTTCGGGTATGATTATACCTGACCCAGACATGATTCCTCAGGACCAATCAGGATCATGTAAACATGGTATGTAATCAGGGGTATACATCAAGATCCGAATATACGCGGCTAGTGGGAAGGAATGTATGTGGATCGAAGTAGAAGAGGATAGGACAAATCAGGATCAAAGACTTAGAAATAACAGAGAATCGAATTTGCATGATTGGGCACAAGTGGTTGGTTTCTTTATTTGATCCACTCTTAGTGCATTATGGACACCTCGGAGCAAGGCATATACTGGTTATACAAGGTGATCTCATATTAGGAATATTGTATTTAGTGTAGCTTGGATAACTGGATAATATATTGACCAGATCCAACAACCTAATACTTATTCTATACGTTCAAGCTCCGGATCCACTGTATTTAGTGCTTAGCCGTGGAGATCGAATCGATCTCTCAACCCCCAAGATCCAGTCATAGGAGACTGCAAGCAACTCAAAGGGATCGCAAGATCAACAACTACCAACACATCAAGGCAACTTACACGGCCGGATCCAAGATCCGCCACCGGTGATACGCGTTCGACTACTCACGTGGACCAAGAATCAGCTTACCTGGCAGCAGAGCGGAGACTTTCCGCGCTGTTAGTAACATCTCTGCGTCTCGCCAAGACATTCAAGATCGTCAACACTTGGACCTCTCCTGCAGAGCACGATCCAGCCCTATCGACGGGTACACAAAGTGAAGAAGTTCAGCTGATCATGGATCAACAGGAGTACCCCCACCTATAGTCGGTGTCCTGAGCACAGTGGCAAGCCGGATCCAGCATTCTCAAAAATTTTGATGACACCACACAACTCCACCCCAAAGAACTGGTTGTACCGAATTGGGAACCATTTTGATGAACAGCTTGCCCATAGTAGCGATGAGTGCCCGCAATCTGTCCTATGGATCCAGATGCCTAATTGTACAGTTGCTTCTTTTTCTTGTAGACAGTCTACAATCTTGTAAACATTTTGGGCAACTAGAATCTACTTGACACTGCTTCGATGGCAGATTCAAGATCGACGGACGGCTGGTCAACCTTCCCGTAGAAGGTCGTATCCATCTCAATCTGCACGTCCTCTGTATGAAGGAGGAAATGCCTATTTTGCAGGAATAGCTGTCATATAAATGAATATTTGTCTTGGATTTGTCGAGAACATTTAAGATGAATCTACAGAATTAGGATTACCTTGTGCGCTTTGTACGTGTTTATCCAAACGAGTAATACCAGTATTTGAAAGGTTTTAGAATTCGGTAGTGTTCAAAATAGACAGCCTCAAACAAATTACTTCGTCCATTTAACCGTTGGCTGTAACACGGGGAACTTTCAAACAAATTATTGGATCATCCGATTTACACAGGTAAATGTTACTTTTTGCGTTAAGGCTGAATCACTTGAAAGTAAACGATGAAGTCGGATATATGACAAATAAAACTATGCAATTGTATTGCGTAGTTATGAAGGATCGCTTGTAAGAAATATCTATGTGTCTAGCAAATGGACCTGATCTACGGCCTCCCAATATTTAGCAGGCGTAAATGCTGTGAATGCACTGTATTTCTAGTGGGTTGTGCCTCGTCAACCTCTTAAGCTGTTATGAGTTAAAAGTTGGACTGACAGTCAGACCCGACAACTGGACACGTTGGTCACTGAGTTGCAGCGACATTGGATGGAGACACTGCATTGGCAAGCTCTGAACACAATGCAAATACACTCGTCGCACCAGAAGGCGGTTGCGCAACTGAAATAGTCATTTTACTCACATTTACACCACGACTTGGGAGAGCATTGCCCTCCACTACTCACCCTGCCAGCCAACAACGCGCCTGCGTCGCCTGTGCTTGCGCGTCGGCTTTCGATTCGTGAAGCTGTCACTGGTGCCCCGGCGCCTAATATGTCTCCTCAAGTGTCACGTGCGCACCCGATAGGGCTGTTACCACCTGAGGACCTCTCCGCCGTTCGCCGATTATAATACGTCAAGAAACCAGCCCTGCAGCAATCCTTGATACGGCGAAACAAACTCAACCTGAAACCATGCCGGACGCTTTATTTAGTATATCTGCGCGGGGGTTATTGGGACTGTTCGATGTAGCACGACTAGACTATCGCAGAGATCTGGATGACTTGTCTTGTAGAGTTTATTAATGAGAGACCAAGCCAAAGACTTCTACAGCTACCTCGTCACCAGCAATGCTTCTACACAGCGCTCCCTGCCCACTCATTCCATTGCTGCCCCGAAGTCATGGCACCCCATAAACTTCTGACGCACAATTGGATGTCTTCACCATCTCCATTGCGTGCACAGCTGAGGTTGTCTGCATATAGAGTCGACACGATCGAGTTGATTCAACCAACCTGGTCAACCACGACCTCTCTTCGTAATGAGAGGCGACTGCGGTAAGTGACAATGATGAGATTGCGACCAGGGTCGAGGCGAGATATGATATCCTCGCCCATCACCAACCAGGAAACACTCTGCTCCTGTACTTAAGGACTGAAGCGCCTAAGATCGCTCTGGCAGGCAGCGATGTCACCTCATGGGTTTCACGTTAACGTTCGACTCACTCAAATCTCTCTCAAATATATCTTGATGTGCTTGATATTGGTACGGATGTAGTGGCCTGCCGATTCTTCACCTGTTTTCTTAGACATGGATACCAGCCCATTTACTTTAACGTCACGTACCGGGCACCAAAGACACCGAATACCTCCGGAATTGCCGGTACTACTGCAACGCATCTACGTGTTGCAGCCCTCGAGATAACGGTCAAATTTGCAATTAAGTAACACTCGGTGGTATTCTGTATTCAGATCGTACCCGTGGAGTCCAAGCAAATCAATAACATTTCAAGCCTAATACGCTATCCCGACACGCTTCGCGCGTGACATTTCCAGGATTGCTTCACATCTAATTTCTGTGAGTGTGTCATACCTTACGATTTGCTTTGTTACTAGCGAGCTGAATACGCCGCACAGCGACGCAGCGCTCGACCCCGCTTGAGCCTCAACCTAAGTTTGGTATTTAAATCATTACATTCAAAGCGTTTCATCGGTCAGGAATATTGGTTTTAGTTTGTCGGTTTGAGGGCAAATGCCTAAGTAAGATTAAAGTTAGCTGTCTAAACAAATCTCATGTCCTTCCTTCTCCTACTTTTCCTGGAGCATGTTGTTGCTTCCAATTATCGTGTTTATCTTGCTTGCGTTCATCGTGTGCCCTGACGCTCCCCATCGCTGGTAATCATTGTTCTCGTCCAATCTTCCAATTCTGCCATCCATCCTTTCATGTAGGACGACGACGTAGCTCGATGATTGTTAGTATTCACTAATCATATCACTTGCTATAACAACAGTGTTGCCGTAGTTCGTTTGTGTTATTGTCCACCAATCATACCGCTTGACATAACCACGTCGTTCGATGTTGGTTATTCTCCAGCAATCATATCCTTGATATAACAACGTCGTTCCAACGTAGTTCTACGGTTGTTATCTTTCCTGTGAATGGTTGCCTAATTATCACGTCGTACTTTGTTCTATACGTCATATCCAGATCCACGGGAACGATCATTGGATGTGCATCACGTCAATAGGGAACCATGGTATTATTTGAAGACTATCTTTTTCGTCAATCAGATGTCCGGATTTGCGTAACCTGACTGAGAGACAGATATTTATTTTATTGTTTAGGATAATAACGGGGTCTACCAAATAGTATACGGTATACTATTCCAATAGTACACTGTCAAAACTCGGGAGGGTATACTATTCAGCAGGGTATTATACATGTGGCTCAGTATTCGCCTCAATTAAGTAGTGAATACAAACCAAAGCGAGTTCAAATTTGAATTTTGGTATTCCCACCAATACATGTACATGTATATAGTGAGCCTAAGTTTCCAAGAGATTCAATCGAACCATTGGTTGATAGTATCAACGGCACACCACATTCCTCTCGTTACAGTATGCAAAACATTAACACAGGATGCGCATATAGTATTAATTATATACAGATTTCCCCACCACTAAGGTACTCGCAAAGAATAATATACCTCGCAAAAGAAATCCACATACTCATAAGGATTTGCGACCAGATATTTTGAAATCAGTATGTTCGTATCTAAATCAAGTCCTCTGCACATGTTGTATTCTCTGGCTTTTCATTGATTTACCTTGGTCTTAGTGGCAGGGAAGTAGGTACTGGCGAATCATCCCACTGAGAGCGACGATTATATAAACTCTATTGGCAGTCGACAACTGCGTTGTTTTGTTTGTTGAATGAGAATGCAACCCAACCCGCTCGAAAATTAGAGAAGACCGCCTTCTGAAGGCGTTCAAATACGATGCCATGAAGGGTATACTATTTGCAAAGTAATGTATCCTTAGACCCAGTCTTAACCGCGCGCCATGCGTGCCGTGCCTGCCAGAGGCTAGGTGAGCCTTAAGTGCTACGCGATCTGATTTAGCCTAGATCGAGTGGTGCCAGCTCTCGCCATCTCGTTGTATTTCATTACGCGTCGTAATTTTGCGGGAGCCGCTTTCCATGGCTGTAGGCCAATATGAACATGCTGCTCCTCCACCCATTTCGAGTGTTTCACCATGTTCCTAAAGCTCAGTTCTCTTTTGATGGGGTTGAAGCAATGCAATGCGATACGCAGATCATTGCGGAGATGACAGAGACGTCGAGCAGTCCATCTATCGAGTCGAGGTCACGCTCGGAGACCACAGTGTCAGCGCTTTGGACTGTTGAAGACCCGGGAAAGACTACACCACCAATATCGGACGACTATGCTGCGCGGACTGTGGAGCAGCTACGCAAGGAATGAACGGGCCGAAAGCTTCGACTCGGCAGAGATGCTCTACATCGCTCCATTTTCCTTCGACCCTCTCCTCCGCTGATGGTAGCTCCGTGTCGTTGAACAACTGCATGATTAGTTTGTTGAACGTGCTGTTTTCGGACACTTTTGCTGCGCGCTTCGCACGGATCCGCGACAAGCCTTATCGCCAGCAGCTGGATGCCGGGGAAACGCACGGCAACTCCACATTTTGGCGTGATATTGCGTCGGCGTTTAACACGAAACGCACCGACTACAACGATCTGATTAGTACCGACATGCGCGTGGAAGGTGTAGATGCGTCGGTTGGCGATATTCACAGTGCTGCTAAGGCTTACGACGTGTGGAAGGACGTGAACAATAGATACCTAAAGGCGATGGCTAACTTTACGAAGTCGGGCCAGCACGGTGACGACTTTTTTGCCTACTGTGATGGTGCTCTTAACACCTTTTACCTTCGCGAGTGCTTGGAGGGAAAGCGCGACTTGGTGAGTTTTGTCGATGGTGGGCTGTTTGAAGAGGATCAATTCGACTCACTGAAGCGTGGGCGCGGTGTCCCGAGCAGCAAGAAACTTTCACCGCAATCTGGAACGAAGAAGCAGCTCAGCGAAGTGGCGGATTCGGTTAATGCCCACGCAGCAGCCATTGCCCCTGCTTGACCCAGTGCAATGGAACGTTTGATGCGTCTGCACAAACTCATCCAGCAAGTGGAGGCGAGCTACAGCACCGCGGAAAAAGTGACGAATCGCTGCAGCGGAGCCTGGACCTCTATAGTGTGAAGCTGGCGAAGCTGGAGAAGGCGTTCTTCGACGAAGTGTAGTTAAAAAGAAGGTAGCAACTTCAGATTTGGCATGCATCGACTCACCCTACGCCGACTCACTAGCTCGTTCTTTTTCAGCGCGACGTATGTTGTGCGCAGGTCGTAGCCTCATCATCTGCCGCAGCTTGTCCACGTAGGCGTAGCGGAGCAGCTCTGACGCCGATGTCGGGTCTGGATAAACTTGAGTGGATGCGTATATTGCTCGAAATGCTGACGTGTCATTAACGCCAACCGTCAAATCCGTGCTATCGGGAATGGTTTTGGAAACAAGTGTAGCAGCCATATCCTCGTCATCATCCACATCCTCACAATAACTCTCTCTCAGTCGCTCGCCAATGCAAAACTTGTGCAAGATGCACGCAACATGCACCATCTTCTTGACGCTTTTCACTCCGACCCGAAGTGGAGCCTTGAATATACGCCACTTATTCACTAGTAACCCGAACGCCATCTCTACTCTGAAGCGTAGTTGGCTCAAATGAAAGTTGATGCTGTCTCGATATAAACGTGTTGTTTTTGAATGACTTGCCGTGTGTGGTCTGGTAAACGGTGTGAACAGCGCGTTGCCGTTCGAGTAGGCGTTGTCACCAACAAGAAAAGCTCAACTGGAAACGACTGCACTACGCTAGATAGTTCCCATCGCGTAAACGCCAAAGCATCACCCATTCCACCAGGACTAGCACTTGTCACCGCGGTAAAGCGGCTACGGTGGTCTACACATCTTGAACATTAACACCATATCGTTGATTGTGCCCCGAAAAGAAAGAAGACACGCGGTTGATTTCTCTGCGACTGGGAACTTGAATGCAGCAGAGCCAACCGTCAACAGCACACACAGCCGATCAAAACCGGGATATTCACCAGACGAGCAAACGATTTTGCTGACTCGCGTTGCTCGTACCCTGTCGTAGGGAATTGTAGCTGTAGCTCATCATGTGCTTGAATTGCATCCATTACCTGGTGGATACTGATGTAAAATGGGGGCTTGCTCGCGCCAGCAAGCGCCCGTACGGGGTGGAAAGAATACCCTGCCAGTCAGGGGATGAACATTTGCAGCTTGTTGACTGGATAGACAGGCTCGTCCCCTCTCGTCTGTCGACGCGACTGGGACTGGGACTCGTCTACGCGAAGACTTGGCGCCAGCAGTCGCAGTAACTTCTCATACGATCGGAACGACATCCTGTAATATTGCCGGAACTGACCCTCGTTCAACAGCAACTGGGAGTGGTGCCGCCAGTTTAGGCGCCGACGCTCTAAGCACGGCAAACGTTCGTCCACAGCTGCGTCATCCTCCAGTATCTAGATGCAGGTCAACGCGACAGCGATCTTGACAGCAGTCTTCCTCTCCATCACACGACGGCTGCCAAAATGAGATTGGGCGTGAAAGATATAGCGAACAAGGCCGTAATATTACGACCTGGCACGTGGCACAGCCATTTGCCATGTCATTTCATGGTGCTTTGCATGGCACTTCAATGGCACTGCAAACCCTACACCACGGTTGAGATTAGCCAATCAAATTTAAGATGGCTCGAATTTCGTGCCATGGCTACATTTGATCCAGGATTCTATTTAGATAGGGTATATTACTTGGTAGACCCCGTTAATTTACAATGTTATATTTTGTGTGTCACACCTTATGATTTGATTATTTACATCATCAAATATTTACAAGATCTATGCGCCAGAGCGTCTTCGTTGAATTAACCTCTGGCCTAATCCAGCACACTCTTGTATTTGCAATATCTTCTACAAGGTTATTGTTGCTGGCAATTAGCCCCTTGCGAATGACAATCAACCACCCTAGTGCAAGTTTTTGGCTGTTTATGGTCGAATGATGCTTACGTAGCATATAGATCACTCTACTGGTTTTGTTGCTCAGCTGTTGTTGGAATTAGTTAACGTCTAGCACGAACTGAAGCCAACCGCTTTTTTGGAGGATAAGATGTGCTATTTACAACATGAAGCCACCTTACAGTTAGCGCGTAGCCACTCCCCAACGCCAATCAGAAAGTCGCTAATTGTCACGCGTGCAATCAGATTCGAGCTGCAACTCTTAGCAGTGGTAGCCGCCTCAGATTCCTTCCACGACTACGTTCGTTAAACGACATACAACATGAACAACAGGAAGTGCGAGTTGTATCTGTAGATTCCAAATCGCATGCGCCCACTCTCGATTGTCGAAATGCTGTCAAGGTATCTGCACTATCATCGAATATCCATACCAGACAAGAATTTACCTCTATTTGTGCTTTTTCTCGAGTCAGAAGACTTAAGGCCAGAACGGTGCTGGAAACTGCTAGAAATTTAGAATCACCGTTGACGACACCTTTCAAGGTACGACTGGAATATCCTAACGACGGTCTCAACACAACTGAAAGTGCCATGGCGGACGCACCCGAGCAGAGCTCAACCGAGAGTGAGGATTTATCCATGGAGCAAGTCCACAAGTTGTGGCTCGCAGCCGGAGCTCAAGGCGACGTAGAAACCATGAAGCGATTGCGAGTGCAACATCCCCAATGGCTCGACCTTAATAGGGTCCGTAAGCACTTAATACTAGCGTCTGGCTGTGCATTTTTACATGTTAGAAACTTGAAATGATCGGGTATTATAGCAGCTTTGCATCGTCCTCTTGAAGATGACGTACGAAAAGACGAACCTGACACTTTCGGTGTATCGTTGCCCGACTTGAAGCTCGCAGGTGCAATGTCGGACTCGGACACTCCAACGCACACTCGATTCTGCAGCTGGGACTATTTCCATTTGCCTACAATTGGAGCATCCGCGCTGCTCACGGCGGCGTGGGATGGTTGTGTTGAAATTGTGGAGCTACTGCTGGAAGCGGGGCAGGATCCAGATACCAAAGACGAGGGCGGTCTCACATCCATGATGGTGGCCATCTTGCGCTATAACGTTGTAGCTATGCGCTGTGTATTCCGCAACAGTGAAGCAATTCGTCGGAGCTTGGTGGTGGACGTACGTGTAAACTGGTTCTTGATTTGAAGAGTTTTAACGATTTGCGTTATCCTGACGTAGTGCCGTGAAGAAGACCAGGAATTACTCGAACACGTTCATGCGATCGTTAGCTTGTTGCAGCAATTTGGTGGAGATGTGAACGCACAGAACCAGGTAGAAAGTGGAAGTTACTACGTCCAAGAAAATATTGTCAACTCAAGAAGGTTTGTTCTGTCTCAGGAAGGATACGCTGCTCTTCATTACGCAGGTAACGGTGACGCACTCGATATTGCAACAATGCTCCTTAACAATGGAGCTGATATCGACGCCCAAGACCAGGTAAAAATCACTAGGAATTGAAAACTGCATTCCATGAAACGTGAAATTCGCTCAAATCTTTTTGTTTCAATAGCACGGGAAGACACCACTCCACCACTGTATCCGTGAAGGCAGCTTGCTTGTGGCAAATTTGTTGGTTTCACGCGGTGCACTGATTGATTGTGAAGATACAACGGGCGAGACTCCATTGACTCTAGCACTTCAGCAACATCGAGGAAACATGCTGCAGATCATCTTGAATCACCATCATCTTGTGGTTACAGCCAAGCGAAAAGATTTCGCCACCAGTGTGCTGCTCAGTGCAGTTGAGAACGAAGTCGAAGACGCCGTGCGTCTTATTATCGAAGGTGGATATTCAACTGGCGGAATTAGCAACGATAATGGAGAAACTCCACTGCATTTGGCCATATTGAAGCGAAATTCACAACTAATGGAAACGCTGATTAATCTCGACCCGACCGGAAGCATTTTGACAGCTGTCACGCTCACGGGGGACACACCTGCCCACTACACAGCTCGATATGGGTCCGTTGATGAAGTTGAAACATTACTTCGTCATTTGTCGACTGTGTTCGGGGACTTTCAAGTTATGGATGAACCCACAAATCCCTTCAATGTCCGTAACAATGACAACTCGACGTGTTTGTTTCTTGCTGGAACCAGAGCGAATGCAGGTCACCGTGAAGAACGTGACGCCATCGTGCTGGTTTTACTTCATCACGGGGCACGACTATTCGTCAGCAACAGTATTTTCATAATGTCCGAGCCAAACGAGCAGGTATTACTTGATGAGCAAGTTGGTCGAGGATTGGTGTTGTGGGCACAAGAAGCGAGCGACCGTGATCTGGAAATCTTGGACGGTGACGATGGCGACGACCAGTTTGAATCTCGGATCAGCGACGTCTTACTCACGGATGTTGGTGTCGAGTGGGTCGCTGGTCTAGGAGAGAACTTGTCCACAGATTTCACAGCCATGTTACATGTCGCGGTGTCTGCTGGATACGCACTTGAATTTCTGCCATTGTTGCTAGTTTTGCCACTGCAGCGATATGCAATTCCTGCTCTGTTTCGTCGATTGGAACGTTTTGCAAGGTTTCCTCGTCCGCATCGGATGCTGCTTCGGCTTCATGTGGAACTATCGGAGGCTTTATCGGAGACTTGAGCCACGCCGCTATCATCGGATTTGTTGCAAAGTTAAATCGTTAAAGTAGCAGATCGTGTGCATGTATGCAGTACGTTGGAGACAGTAATTCATGAAGCACTCCATAAATCAAGTTACGATCCAAGTATTCATGTGGAGACTTTAGTATGGGTCGGAGGAGGGCTACTTCGAGTTCCCACCGCAAGCACGTGGTTGTGGTCAACCGATTCACTCACACTGTCGTGTCTGACTTGGTCCGTTCCGCGAGTATTCTCACGTGCACGTTGCACGTGAAAAAATATAAGATTATGACCCACGGATGAAATAGCTGTAAATAGTTGTGTATCTTTGGTATGGATAGTATTTACAGAAGTTGTTTGGCTATTCCATACATATATCACTGATGATAAGTTATCATGAGTGATTTTTTATTTTTTTTACCAATCCAAACCAAGGCAAACTGAGTATGTTGTTTTGATGATGAGGTAGGCAACAATTGTTGAAGATGCCACATGAATTGCACCTCTTGGCGACTTCTGTGGACATCGGGGGATACAGACTTGATAGCACTAAAGTCTGCAGTCGGATTGTCAGACCAATCGATCTCCAATTCACTTTGAATGCGTATCATGTCAACACAAATATACAGGAAGACGAATGCGCTCCTCAGGACAGTATGCTCTCACTGTAATTACAGGCAGTCTTGTCGAATGAGACCTTTGGTTATCCAAACGCTCATCGTTGAAGATCAACAAACAGAAGTGGCCTCCATCGTCGCTCTTCGTCCTCGAATGCGTCTTTTCGTCGTTGATACGGATACGTCAGCAGTTCCGAACGAGTTAATTGCTTCCACACTTGGACGATCATGTCCGTTTCGGCTTTTTATAACAGCCCAATTCATCTCGTCTAATTTTTCGAAGACTTACGAAGTCCATCCCTTTTTTCAACTTTTTAAATGGAGGCTATGGTGATAACAAGTCCAAGTAGGTGTGTCCAATAGGAAGATGAAGACGAAGTAAGATGATAACCACGCTTGAGTAAACAATACGCACAGCTGAAAGGTATTCTCACTTCTACCCTGTTGGAAAGGCACCAACTTCCGACGAGATTTGTTCACATGAGGTCTCAGTTCTTCACTTTTCCGTGGAAGGGGGAATGTATCGTTTAGGCGTCGCAGGAATTCGAAATCAGCTCTAACAGAGCCTTCGTGATAAGCGAAGAGATTTTATTCGTGATCAAGAACACCACAGTGGCGATGTTGCTGGCCGAAGTCAAAGTAAAAGTGTCATACTGATGCTTGATCTCAGTGCCTAACGTTTCGACTGGATTGTTGTTGCGTTGATGAAATACGTAGAGCTATTCTTTGACGTTTTCAAGTTGTCGAGTTGAACCACGGACGCTCCCGACAGGTGTGATAAGTTGTGCCGAATAGTTTTGTACTTATTCAAACTCATGACTTTTCATGCATTGTGTTTTTGGCCGGGTGGATCTCCGGTTGAAGTGAGATCAACTGGTATGTAGCAAGATGGCGGACGTGAAGTGTACCACAATTTCGGAATCAACGCGACATGGGAAAATATTTGTCTGTTGCAAAACTACTACTTCATCTATTGTATACAAATCTACTTCTTATCTGTTGTGGATGTATGATTATCTGTTGTGTGGGGTAGATAACAAAGCAAACAGGTTTGTAGTTCTACGAAAATGCAACAGATAAGTAGTATACAGCTGCTGGTATATCTGTTGTTGACCTCTGGGCAGGGCTAGGCAGCAGGAGTATGTTTCTGAACAACTACCAATAAGTCGCCAGTAGAACGTGTAAATTAATGGTACTACCGTTTACCATTGAGTCAAACTTTGACGTATCGCACTACTGTTAATGCTGGTACTACAGTATTAGTTATCGACCAACTAAACAGTCTGAGAGTTGTAGAAAATAGTCACTGCGTTTTCCATCCGACGCAACTCGCTACGGCTGTGCTTCATGCGAACTTGCTTCTCGGTGTGGTGCTTGTCCGTACTGGTACGTAGGGAACTCATAATGGATGCTCCTGTAAAAACAAGCTCTTGGAAAGCGTTTGAAGTGCATCGGCCAACTAGTTCCCGGTTTAATTCGCGCGCAACAGCGCTTGAAAGGCAAATGAAACTATCTCAGCAAACTGAAAGTTGACATCAGAGCTGAGAAACATTTCATAGTTTACTACAATTAACTACTAAAATACGATTTCATAATATAACTCACATTTCATTAAATAACAGATTCAACGAGTTTGTTATACTACTACTTCGAATATTCTGTTGTAGATAATCCGTACGAAAACCCTGTTGTTTTTCATATATAAACAGCATATAAACATATATCGGCAACAGATTTTCAGTGCATCTCAATGTAACAGATCACGCAGTAGATTTACAACAGATAATAATTACTTGGCCACATGCGAATGCAGTGCACATCATTTTGGATCACAAACAGATCGCCGTGGAACTCGAATTATATGTTTCATTTTGCAAAACAGGGATATATATGTGTCAGCATATTATGCAGTGATCAATTTCATGGGGAATTGTTCCAATGCTGTCCTTCTCACCTCAAAATGTTCGTTTTCGTTGATTTGGGCCCCGCAACGGGTCCAAATCAATTAATACTAGTTCGTAAAAGGCAGTATCATGGAATTGGAGAATCCTGTCATTTGAAGAGTCAAATGACAGGGAGTTTGTATTTTGAGAAGCCCAGGAACTTTATATGAGAACGAATACAAGCTTTATATCGCTTATCTGGAAATTTGTGGCACAACTGATGTTGAATTCCGAGGCATCCGTGGACTTTGGATAATGCTCGTGATTCGACAAGCTTGAATTGGCACTTTCATGTGAGTATGAATAATTAACAATCTGTACACTGGAAAACTAATACTGATGCTTAGCTTTGCTACACAAACTCCGTACTGGATTTACCCGTTTTTGGTCAAGATTGATCCCACTAGAGTGCTGATTTTCTCGTACAGCTACAAACTTTGATTAGTCGATAGACATCAGTTTCTATGGCGCTGACGACGAGTTAATTGTTATGGAAGCGTATGTGTCAGTGTGACTGTAAGGAATTAGAACTTGTAATGGTCAAACTAGAATAAGACCATCACACTCGAGACGAGCTGTCAATTTTACCACCTTCAACTTAAAGAATAATACAGATTCATAATGGAGAACCTGAATTGCTCGACACTTCATTTTGTGGCGCTGGCTTTCATTCCCAGGATTTGAAATGACAAAAAATTAAGAGTAAATTAGAAGCAAAAGTGTCCCATCCCCACTTCGGACAGCCAAATCTTTCAGAATCGATGGAGTTGATGCACATAAGCTCTCAAGTATGATCCTCGAATTCAACTACGTGTATTAGAAAAATGATCGGATCGGTTTGGTTGATTGTAAGGTGCAATGCTTCAATCGAGTGTTTTGCTGCAGCATCCCTTA
>NBNE01001103.1:0-14636 GCA_002215365.1 Phytophthora megakarya | reverse complement strand
TCCTCGCATGTTGCAATATACAACCGTTAAGAGCGGGGGGGGGGTTAACCGCTACAGGAAGCGGCAAGCATACGTAAGGAAGGAGCATGATCTCCGGCATTGGACCCCCGAAGGACCTGGATCGACAACTAGGCAGCTCAATCGCGGCTCAAGGACTCGCCTTTGATCGAGATCAATAGACCCGATGTAGAGTGAAGAAGTTCCACGCTATCCCAAGCCCCTGCATCTCCACCTTCGCCGATAGACATCGCACGAGTCACCCAGGAGAGCGTAACCCACCCGCCGTCGGGTACACAAGGTGAGAACAAGAACACAACCAGATCACGGATCATCGGAGGACCCCCTTGGTTAGTCGGTGTCCGGGCGCCAGTGGTATCGGGAACCGCGTCAACAAGATTTTCATGGATTCCGCTTCGCCACCCCACCCCAGTCTTTTCTTGATGAGTTGCAGACGACCATCCTGCTGATGTCGATTTCGCGTTGAACAGACAGCTTCAACTCGCCGGTGTCGAGACGCCGCAACACCTCATGTCGTCGCTCCTCGGTTAAACATGCCCGCTTTCGTTTCTGCTGCCCTGAATATTGTCTACTGTTCCCAACGTCGTTATTTGTGTATGCGATTTAATATCAGCACCATACAAAATACTGATATTTGGAGTGAGGACTTTGCCACAATAAGAAAATCTTAGTGTTCTTCCTACTCGTCGTGCCATCATGATGGAGGGTCGTTCTTCCGTGCTTCTGTTTATGCTGCAACTTTCTTAACCGGCATCGAAAAGGACTTTTCTATTGAGGACGGCACTCCATGGGCGTGTTAACATCAAAGTATATTGATGTTCGTATGAACCAAGTTGAAGTGCCTTTGACTTGTCTTCACTATAGACTGCACCCTCTGCCGACCAGCTCAAACGGTTCCCATCAGCCAATCAGAATAGAGTTTGAACCCCCTCAAACGTAAGGGGCGCGAACGTCACAGCTCACGGACCTACCTTGTCCAACTACTTCGAACTCGACTTGTACTCGTCTCCAGTCCGCACCACCTAGTGCATCTGCTTCCTCATCGTCTCAGCTCTCCACACGTGGCTAAATCACGTGAGAACTCACTGTACAAGCCCAGAAAAGCTTGAGCGAACGAACCATGTCAGGAGTAGAGCAACCCCTGCTGTCTGTGACCACTAATGGCGGTTCTACGTCGAGTCCAAAGGCGCCCAAGCATCCGACGAGATTCCTGGATCGCCACGGTCGTTTCAAGCAGTCGCTCGGGCGATTCAAGTGCGCTCAATTAATTCTTTTCCATTTTTACAATAGCGCCAGGAAATTTGACAGCTTTGAATATTTTATGAACAGCATTTACCGCAAAGGGGGCGACTGGCGCAAGATTTACTGGGACGACCCGTTCCACACGGTGATCAACACACGCACATCGAGAATCATGTGGGGCGTCTTTATTGCTGTAAGCGGTGGATATGACTTGGTCTGCTGTGAAGGTTCCTTACACATTTCTTGCTTTGCTGTTGATTACAGTATTTTTTCATTATTTTGTTTTTTGCGTTGGCCTATCTGGACGTGTCAGTGCGCCACCCGACGTGCCACGTGGGGCTTTCGAGCATTATCGATGCCTACATCTTTTCACTCGAGACCATTGTGAGTTTTTTCTGTTGGAAGGTGGTTTTCAATGCGATGTTGATGTTGTTGTGGCACATGTAGATGACAATTGGATACGGCGCACCTACCGACGATATTTTCTACGGCGGGTGCGCGTCCATTGCTACGCTGTTGACTCTTGAGGTACGTTCATGAAATGTGGTTATGATGACATTTGGAGGTGATAAGGTGACATTACTCTGGCTATTCCAGTCATTTGCTGGTATTATTCTGGATTCAGTCTGCATCGGCATCTTCTACGCTCGTTTCTCCCGTGCTAACGTACGTCCTGTTGCTGCCTGCAGTTATGCTGCAAAAACTGACTTCGTTTTCCTCCCGTAGCAACGGGCGAATACGATCATGTTTTCAAATTCGGCAGTGATTCGCAAAATTCGTGGGCACTACTACTTCATGTTCCAGACGTGCGAGAGACGAAAACACCAGCTTGTGGAGGCACACGTTCGCCTGTATGCAGTCCGACACGAGGCTGAAGACGATGCAGATGAGCCCAACGACTTTTTATTTCAGTGCCATCAAATGCGAGTGCAACAACCTGATGATGATTGCGGCGCGATGCTGCTGATGGTTCTACCCCAAGTGGTTGTGCACCGTATTGATCAGTGGAGTCCTCTATTTCCACCCGAATGTCTGACACAGGACGGTGGAGATTCGAAAACGTGTTCACGCTACCCAGATCCGACACAGCGTCAGGTAGACATTGACAATGGAAACCGTGATGGTGGTTTACCAGTTGCTCCGAAGCTTTACAAAGATCCAACCAAGATGCAAATCATGAACCACGTTTGCAAAAGCGGACTCGAGGTGGTTGTGATATTGGAAGGCATTGACAGCTCAACGTCCAATACGATGCAGGCGCGCTGCTCATACACAGAAGAAGACATTGTTTGGGACGCCACATTCGAACGTTGTGTGGTAAAAACTGACAAAGGGCTTTGTATCGATTTTGACCGCTTTCATTTACTCAAGCCAGCACCGATGGACGCAAAGCGATGTGCCATGTCATCACAGTTCTGATGTGCCAAGAAACTGTAGCTATTGATACTATTCTGTCGATTTTAAATGAAAACTCTGGTGGGGTTTCCGACTGGTTGTAACCAACACCGATCGACATTCAAACCTGTGGATGGGAAATGGGATTAACTTTTTCAGTCCTCATGATTTACGAGCCAGCGATTCGAGAGCCGTATCCCGATTAGATCAAAGTACTGGTTCAATTGGAATCATTGGTTCAAGAGCTGCATCGAAGTAGACTATGGTGCAGGTTTCAGAATCACGATACAAGGATAAGTCAGTCTGATTTTTCCGTTTAGAGGTAAATGCATTTACATACTTCTCACTAACAGTTTTCTGAACTTTTTTGCTATTGAGTTTGACAGTGTGTTCTGGTGCAATTACAACAAGGCAATCAGTAAGGCAAAGTTGACCATACAATTTTCTAGCAAACTGTACAATGTGTAGTCGTCAGAATTTGTAGTTTAATTTTACATTTGGAACAAACGAAGCCGAAATAAATGTGCCCTGTTTACAGCATGTAAATTTTACATGTAAGCGACTCACTTGAATCTTCCATAAGTACTACTAGTGCTCGGGGCGTCCGCTATGCGGACACCGTGTGTGGTTTGCTGTAGCACGTGTGAGTGATCTGCCTTCGCTTCGCTCCGGCGGAATTTTTATGGAGACGTAAATTATATCAAGAAATATACACCTATAAAATTACGTAAAATAATGAACCACTCTTTACAACGGTAATTTAGCCTTAGTCTTCATGGATAAGGCTCACTTGTAGTTACGCTCATTATAATCTAATCATATACATTTTTGAGCATCTACAACACTTTTCGTAAAACCAAACAGTATATTTTGAGTTATATTAATTGCGAGTGTAGGATATCGAACGAACTTGTAGTCGACTTGAGTCGACGGAAGTAGATTTGAAAGTGATTGAGATTGAATTAGACAACCTAAATAACACGAAGCTATTCACCGATGTCCTACCTACAATCCTACAACGTTTCAGCTCCTAAGTCACAATATTGAAGGTGGGCATGCACAATCAATATCGTAATTTTCGTTACAGATCATGTACATCACTTCAACTTCAACTTGACCACTCCTCCACCAATCACAGTAGGGTACTCCACATAATTGACCAATCACATCACAGTATTCCATGTAGCAGCGTGCCTTTAGCATCAATGCTACAGCAAGCACGTGCGAGGTAGTAGTATCCAGTAGATAGACTGCGAAGTGTCAATCGCAACAAATATGTGCAGTATCACCCAAAAATTTCTCGTTATACGTTATTTTTTGTGTGAACGCTGCCGTCTTCGTCAACAGTTTCTGGGTCGATAGCAATCTTGATCGCCTTTCTCGATGTCACTCGAGACAATGCCACATACAGTTGGCCGTGAGCAAATACCGGTGATTTCTAGGTAAATGCCTACGTGGTGAATCGATTGTCCTTGAGCCTTGTTGATGGTCATTGCGATGGCTGGTACAACTGGGAATTGCTTACGCCTCATAGTGAACGGAAACTCTTTCTCGTCGTCGTCGCTGAAGAACACAATACGTGGTATAAACACTCGTTTGCCGCGTCGTGGTCCAGTCATTATGGTCGCGTCGATGCGTTTTTCGCGTAGACCTACAACTCGAAGACGTGTTCCGTTGCACAAACCGTCGTCGCTGTTTAGATTGCGAATCATGATGACTCGTGTTCCCACTTTCAAAATCATTTTGTGAGGAGGCATACCAGACAAATTGAGTGAGTTCAAGAACTTTGATTCAAAAAGTGTTTCATCTCCTGGGCCCTCGAGGCTGTCGTAGGATAAATACTCTTTTGTTTCGCCCGAAAGACGTTCAGCTAACATTTCATTGATTCTCCTGACACTGGCGTTTGTGGCACCAAAATCGCACGATCCACAAGATATTGATCTAGTAAATTTTTATCTCCAACCCCGGGGTAGACCGCGTCAATCAAAGCGTTTACAATTCGTAAACGCCGGTCGTCTTCTGGCTCCGATCATCGCAGGGGTCGTACCCTTCATTATTCGACGGTAGGGTAAAATTAGGGAATTCAAGCTCTGCCTGGGCAGCAGCACCGTCCCCACCGCTAACAGGTGGGTAGTGAATTTCATGAAATACGCACATATCCCGAGGGAGACAAATATCACCTTCATGATTTACTGGAAGCGACCTCGCCACTTTGGAGCAAAAACTCAGAAAATTCAGCTAATTCGGCGGTATCATCTGGATCAGGTGCAGTTCGACCACGCATTTTTTCAAAGAGCCGGACTTGCTTGAGGTGTCGCCACAGCGGAGACACTTTAAAGCACGCCTTTAATGTTTCTGGGCGAGTAGCATCTTTCAATACATGGAGAATTTGACGATGGTCTCCGCTGAAAACAATTGCCCTCCCTCCAAATGGCTCTCGGTCATTATCCATAATGTCTCGAAACGTCGACTGCTTCAAAGCAAGAGCGGTGCATCATTGGCGCTTTATCCCAAATAATTAATCGGGCTTGTCGAATTAAATTCGCCTTTTGAGTCTGTTTGGATATACCACACGTAGAGTGTTCATTTGGCTTGAGCGGAATCCGAAACATCGAGGGCGCTTGTTCGTCCTCCAGTCAGTAACGTGGCTGCTATCCCGCTTGAAGCTACTGCAATTGCTTCTCCACCATTTAGCCAAACCTTAGCAAGTAATTGCTCGAGCAAGAACGCTTTCCCAGTTCTACCTGGGCCATCAACAAAAAATAACTTTTGGCCAACTTCTGGAGACTCCACAGCACTTATGACTTGGTCAAAAATGTCCTGTTGGTTCGGATTCAACCTTGTAACCAATGCTGCCGTGGTCTCAATTGGTTCCAACGGATATGCGTTGAGATCTTGGTCTACTAATCCTCCTGTGTCCTGTTCATTTGCATCAGCCTCCTCTCGATAATCTTCAAGCACCGGCAGACCATAGTTCTCCAACGTTTTGCCGTTAACGCGAAGAATATTGTCCAAGCTCTTCAGAGTCTTGAACTCATCTTTCCGATCATCTGCATTCATTCCCAGCTCTCTCTGGAAAAGCTTCGCTCAGTTCGCTTTTAAAGCGCTTCCATAATCCCAGTGGACTACCCGGTAATGAGCATACTGTAATGGAGTGATTCGGAGGTTTTACCAACCGTCCAACCACAAAGCTAACTGCCTCATAAGCTTCGAGAGAAAGTTTACTACGGCCATTGATTGGTCAATTACATTCGCCGCGATGGAGTGACTGAGTCACTAAAACGGGCTCCCGAACCTTCGGTCATCCTAATATAGCCTGACCGAAGGTTCCTGGATTAGATTAAAGTAGGTTTTATCCTTATTTAGCGAGGTTTCGTTCGGACCCAGGAATGATAGTGATTCGTACCTACGCGATCCTTCGTTCAGACTGACAACAGTGTGTAGAAGGGCGACCGAAGAGTGTCCCATCGGGATGGGTTATACTAGGAATTTGTAAAGGCGTATGACCCATCAACTGATGGGCTATAGAGAGGCTCTTAGAGCCTCCCATTATTCAGTAATAAAAAGCAGTTTTCCCCCCACAGCTAACAAGGGTCAAGTCCGTCTTCGGTAAGTTTAGCTAGCTTATCTGAGGGCCAGGATACGCTTGGTTGTGTGGATGCCTGCTGACAGACTTAAGGTACATTGAACCAAGGGTCTGTCTGCTAGGTAAGGCCAAGAGGAGAGTGTGGCCGTGTATAAGAGCGAAGGAGAGAGTTCGTTCTGTGTGTTTGTGTGTTGACCGAAGGTTCTCACACGTATTAGACTTCCCACCAAGGATTCCCTCGGTGCCCCTGCATTAGGTCTGCAAAGACCAGTACCTATCCTTCTGAGGGACTGCAGTGGGTTTGCGCGAGAGCGCTACATTATACTTCCTAGCCTTCGCTCGTGGCTAGGCGAGTTTCTTAAGGGTTGACCGAAGGCAACCCGGGGTGCACAGAGGCTAGACCAACCCGATGTAAGGGATCATTCCTATTGATCCAACGGTCGATTTCCTTTGCGGGGAAGCGTGTGTTGTTGGTAGGAATTCACCCGAAAGTGAGAATTCTATCGTGTCCTACACGACAACTGGTCCGCGACCCGGGATTGGAATAACTTTCTGTGTGTTTCGGTTGTATTTAGGTTAGACCCCTAACGAGCTTTCGAGAGAGAAGAAAAGAAGAGAAGAAAGTCAAGATGGCGAAAGGAGACAAGTAAGCTGTACCATCAACGCCGATGAAGTCGGGTTGAATGCGCTCCGAGACTTCGGGGCGCTCAATGAGTTCGTATTCGACGGCAACGACTCTTAGTATGACGCCGATTACCGAACGCTTTGTGAGCTTCGATGATTGGGCTGACTACTCTGACGCCAAGGAAGATGACAAAGTCGACTACCTGGAAGAAAAGGCACTTGTGTCAGAACTTTTGGAAGGCGCCGTGGTTTCAGTAGGCCACAGTGCAGAGGTGAAGACACGCAACCTCGGCGAAGAATTGGAGGAAGTGACCGGTCCGGCCGTGGATTCTGACGATGATGGGTCTGATAGAGCAAAATCGTCGTCGGCGGCTGGGAAGGCAACTTCCCCGTCAACTGGCCTCCGGCCTCCAATCAACGGAGACACGCCGGAAGCTAAGAAGGTTATCGGAAAAGCCTCGGAACTGATGAAATCCAAGAGCAACTGGATGCGTAGGATTGGACCAACCTTGGATCACCAGACAGTGTGGATGAGCCTGGGAGGCGAGCAGGTCGTGCCAATTGACTCGACAAGCACTCGCCAGGTGGTCCAAGACACCGTTATGCTTTTAAGGGCTATGGGGTGCGAGCCTCAGAGGTTTCCCGCGGATGCTGCACTGGACGATTGGGCGCCCGCTGATGCGGGCACGGCCTTGCGGAAGTGGAAGAAGAAGCTGCGTACTGCATTCGGAGTGGAAGAGATCACACCAGGGCGCCGGGTAGTAGCTCGGCAAGCGTTCATGCCAGCTGACCCCCCGAAGATTCCATTGCCTTAGACTCTGGTTAAGTCCAACGAAAATTCGCAAGGGGTGTTCGGATCAAAAGGATCCCTGTACATGCACGACTCGCACATGGTGACTCCGCGGTCTGTAAGTCGCCAAGAACGGGTGGTGAAGGAGAATGAAGGTACGAAGCGAACCCCTAACTGTTACCGAAGTCAAGCACAGTAGGCGGGTCGACGTTACGATCTCAACGAAGACTCGTCTGACGAAGGTGACGACCTTTTAGATAATGATTGTCTTGAGAGAGATATAACCGAGGAGTGGGCACAGCAGATACGCGAGTTGAGTGCAAGGGAGGCGAAGAACTCGACGCCAAGGCTCGAAATACACACCTACCGCTCTTGGAAACATCAAGCCGTTTTCAGGCTATCGGAATATGAGCGAGAAGTCCATGCAGTGGCTGTGCCAATTCATCTATGACACACACACCCCGCCAAATGACTGGTGTATGGCGTTCGAGTTGAGTCTACAAGACGGCGCTTCACACTGGTACCGTCAGTTACCACGCAAGACTCGACGTACATGGAAGTTGTTAAGCGACGGATTTACCAAGTATTACTGCTCCAAGTTCAACCAGTCTGCGAAGGCTAGGTATTACTCGGCAAAACGAGAAGACAAGGAGCACGTGTGCAATTACCTTAACAGGCTCAACGGTTACACCCGCAACGCGGGGGTACAATTTGAGAACGGAGGACGCGAGTCCAAGGATCATGTCGAACACTTTTTCGATACGTGTGACGCCAGAGGCCTCGAAGAACGTCTGTGTCATGTGCGAGTGAAGGATATCCATGACCTCGAGGATATGATAAATGACATCCTGAAACGTCGAGACTGTAAGACAAAACGTGAGACCTCGGTGAGGCAATCCCACAGTCACGACAATGGTCGGCGACGCGACAGTGGGCGGAACGAAGACTCGAGAAGCGGTTACCGGCGGGACAACCACCACCGAGACTACTGGTGCAGGGATGAGTCGCCCTACCGGCCGAGGAATACACTGGTGGACGCCCTGTCCGACTTAGTAACTGCCCTGAACGAGACTTCGGTGGGGCCGCATATGAGTCAATCAGGGCAATATGACCATGGATACGAGACAAACGAGGACTCACTCGGCGATGGAGAGCACCGAAATGATGATGACAGCTACTCTAGTGGTGGTTCCGAGTATGACTATGCTGCAGACGAAGAGCAAGGTCTCGTAGCGAACATGACGCGCGGCTGCAGAAGGGACGTTTGCTCGATCCGACAACCGTCGATCCAAGGGTGATGGTAACTTCGGCAACGATAAAAACCACCCTCACAGCGGACGACAACAGTACGGGCCCTACGCAGCGTGTGGAGGATTGACCCATTCCGTGCACTATTGCTACAAGCGGTGCAAATTGTGCAAACAAGTGCACGATGCTGGAAAATATGAGGCTTTCAACGAGCTTGCCAGTTTGCTCCGATCAAAAGGCGATAAGAACGTTCTGAAACCGATATTGCAAACCGTTGTGTACGGAAGCCATCTAAACTAGGCAGCCGCCAACTGAAACTGGGTTGGTTCCTATCGGGCTGCCACAGTTAACTGAACCTGCAATGGACGCGGATTATTTGTTTGCATTTGCAGGGGAAGTGAAGTGGCTCGAAGACCGAGAATTGTTTTGTGAACACGACGGAAATTGTAGAGAAAAATGGCGGAAACCTCGGTGAGAGGAAGACAGACGGATTAGATGCGGTAGAACATGATGGGTACCTGACAGAGGCCTTGGCTTCAAGTGTGGACCCGCATGGAACGCACCCACGAAACTTCGCTCAGACAGCGAGACTGTTGCCTGGTGAAAGATTGGGGTGGTGGCCGTCCCAACGGTACGACAAACGGAAGGGGATGAGAGCTTTGGCCATGGGCGCTGTGGACGATGCACGAATGAAGATTCTGTTGGATACTGGAGCTAATGTTAGTGTGATCTCGCCCGCGTACGCAAAACGGCTACGCCTGCACGAAGTCCCGGACCATGGCCGGAGTTTAGAGGTACGGGGAATAAACCCCGGCGTTTTGTAAACACGGAGACGAGCACTCGTAAAAATTACCCTGGGATGGGAACGAGTTTATGAGTTCGAGACGTGGATAATGGAACACAGCACAGGCGTCGATGAAGTTCTAGGGACAGATTTTATGATCCCGGCAGAAGTACGGTTGGACTTGTTCCACGGGACGACGCGGTTACCTGACGAAGTTGTGGTACCTATGGTGAAGTCTGTCGGCATGGCCGACGAACGACCTTATGGAGAACAGACAACTGGCGGTCCGACAGAGGATTTCTGATGAGGCAGTTTCCCAGTTTTCAGGATAGCCTGACTTTGGTGTGCGACAATGGAAATCCAGAGATTTTGATTGGTGGAGGTGGGGCAGACGGTGTGACAATTGTGGAAAGAAAGTCTGATGTGAATGGTGAGTGTGTGTTCTGAAGAAAAATGGAGTCGACATTCGGATGTGTATTGATTACCGTCTGGTGAACAGTTTCATCGAGTTGTCGAACTATCCGTTGCCCCTGATTGATGACCTCCTGATTGGTTTCGAACAACCTATGTGGTTTATGTCACTCGGCATGGCGAGCGGCTTTTGGGCCATACGCACGACTGAACGGGCCAAGCGCATATCAGCATTCGTGTGTCTATTCGGACATTTCCAATGGATCCGAATGTCATTTGGACTCAAGAACGCCCCGCTGATATACCAGGAGATTATTAACAATTGTCTATGGGGATTCGTCAGACTACCTCCAGAAGAGGAGAAGATGGTGGATGCGGATGTGCTAGAGTTCCTGGGGCTAGATCCAACTGAAAGAGGTAAAACCCAGCGTAAGAAATCCGGTCGAGAAGTGTTCATCCTGACAAACGAGATGACAGGTTTTAAGCGGAATACTCCCGCGCCTTCACAGATGGGACCCGTTCTCGGACGGGGTTCTTATATCAACGACATTGCTCATGGACCTGAGATCCTTTGTGCGAGGATCTAGAGGCATTGTTATATCGGTTACGCTACTGGAATATCTCCGTCAGCTTTCCTAAGAGCGAGTTTGGTAAGCTGACTATCCCATATGTCTCACATGAGATCAGCGCCGAAGGTATTAGAGCGATACCCAAGATCGCAAAATCCGTCCAGGAATTGCCGTTCCCGACTACGCTCAAAGGGGTGCAGTCTTTCTTAGGAAGCCTGCACTACTATCACAAGTTCATTGAAGATTTTGCAGTGGTGGCAGCGGCGCTCCATGAAGTGACGGAGGAACAGATTAAGGCCGGACGAGATTTGTCCCGAGCCAAAGAGTCGTTCGAGATCCTCAAGCGGAAGGTCGTGTCTCCGCCTCTGCTACGGCACCCCGATCGGAACAAGCCGTTCATGATTATCCCGCATGCGAATCGTTGGGCAGCATGAGCGGTACTAGGCCAGGAATACGATGGGAAAATCTTACCTGTGCGTTTTGCCGGCCGGGTGCTGAACGAGACGGAGATCAGATATCATATCGCCGAGAAGGAAGTGATCGCCATCATGCGAGGCTTGGATGTGTTCTAAACTCTCCTCCGATCAAGGTCCATATACGTTATTCTGTCTTATCCTGGTTGTTGAAATCCAAGAGCGCGGATGGTCGATGTGTCCGGCGGGGTGTAATCTTGTCCCACTGGGATCCACAAGGTTTAAAGAGATGAAGACGGGCTGGCGGTCATCCTGGGAGCAGGCATCGCCCCACGCGAGCATCTAGACGAAGTGGCTGAATCACTGATCCCAATTAAGGAGCGCATAAAACCCCAGCCGGTGATCAGTGTTGAGATGCTAGATGCCGATTTTGAGGGATATGTGCTAAGCTTTGACGGAGCCGCGAAGCCGTCTACACGCCAAGGCAGCTGTGGGTGTATAATCTGAAAGCTCCCTGGTTGACATGTAGTGACTGGCCAGGGTTTCATTCTTTAAGATGTCACCGTTAACGATGCGGAGTATCATGGTCTTCTTGGCAATGGTGGCCGAGCGAGATATCTCGGACGTGGTTGCCGTTGGGGATTCACGCATCGTGATTCAACAGGTGCACGGTCGGATCAATTGTATCCAGCCTAACCTGCAACGACGTTTGGCTGAGTAGGGTGTCCAGAGGGAGAAGTTCAAGTCAGTCCGGTTGGTTCATGTCAAGAGGGAATACAACCAAGCAGCGGATTACCTCACCTCGAAGACGCTCTCGCTCGGAGAGTCATGGACAGTAACGGATCCGACAGAGAAGACCCACCAGGAGTGTGTCTCTTTGATCCCGGAAAAATGATGAAACCTGTAGTGACTCTCGATGAAGACGCCACTGCGTACTCTGCCCGGACCAACACGACTGTGGAGACCCAGTCGGGCCCCGGCTCCGCACCCCTGCCCATACCCGTCCGGGTCATGGCAGCCGTAACGCGGAGCCGTGCTCATGAAGACCCCAGTCGGATCAACTCGATGGTGCCGCTGGGGTCCCAAACCGAAAGGTGGAGGAGGATCAAAGTGCACCAAGCCGGGAACCCCCATCTCAGGGACCTTAAGGAATTCCTGAAAGGTGAGATAGAGAATTTCTCCCGCAGTCAGATCCGTCGTCTCTCGCAAGAGGCCGACCTTTTCGTATTAGATAGCCGAGATGTACTATTCCGGTTGAACCATTCTGTCCAGGGGCGACCTCGGGACCAGACTGATATGTTACGACTGGCGGTTCTAGACTCACTTCGCCAAGACATGCTGCACTATGCGCACGAGGATTTCCAAGGTGGTCATCAAGACATTACGCGTACTCACGAGAAACTCCGATCGAATTTCTATTGGTACGACATGTATGCGGACGTGGAAGCCTTCGTCAAAGAATGTGTGGATTGCGCCGGTGGCAACGGGCGACCTCCCAACCAAGGGCCTACGCCTGAGAATATCGAGCCCACTCGTCCATATGAGATTGGCTCAATGAATTTTGTCACCCATCTGTCAGAATCCGCCCGAGGAAGCACATTCATATTGCTGTTTCAAGATATGTTCTCTGGCTATGTCATGTGCAAGCCGATGAGCCTGACCACAGCCCAAGAGGTTGCCGAGGCTGACGAGGAGCGTGTCTTCCAGAGGATCAGAGCAAGCTCTATGGTTCGCCACGACCAAGATCCGAGATTCATGGGCGAGGTGTCCAGGTGTTTCACCGAACTATTGGGGAGCAGACAGCAAGCCACCCTAGGCTACAAATCCCAAGCGTATGGCCAGCAGAAACGATCGGCCCAGACGGTGATTCGCAGCGTTCGCGCGTACGTGGCAGAAGCAGACCAGTCCGACTGGGATGATCATGCCGAGCGTTTGATGTGTGCCCTCAACGCCTCATTCGACGCGACCCGCTTGCATACGCCGTTTTATCTGGTAGACGACTGGGATGTTCAAGGAACGGTGTTAGCGATGCTCGGGCCGAAGCCGTCAGGTGTGGTCGAACGCACCGTGTGGAATGGCGATGAAAACTTCAGCGAGACTACAGCTATGCACAGACGTGGGCCGAAGACGTACAGCGGAAGGCCAAGCGAGATCGCGCGATCACGTAGACTCGGAAGCGGAAGGCACTGTCAGAGCGCGTCAAGGAAGGGTTCTCGGTTGGAGATGCAGTATGGCTTTATATCCCTAACGTCCAGCGGGGATTGAGCAGAAAGTTAGCTCACCAATGGCACGGTCCGTTTCGGATTGCCGAAGTAACCGACGACTTCCGAGTGAGGTTGAAGGTTTCGGACACGGGGTATCGAGTAAATCCATGGGTGCATATAAGCCAACTTAAGCTCCGAGCGCTATTCCCCAAGCGACCGACTATCCAGTTGGAAGCCAGTGATGAAGATGATCTGGATGCCGCTTTACTACCAGAGGACAGCTGGGAAGCGGACAACGCAAACGATGAGTACGAAGTGGAAGAGATCCTGGATCTCCGATCTCCTTTATCCCAAACGAACTCGGACTTCCAAGCGACTACGCGAATACCTCATCGAGTGGAAGGGCTACGACGGGCCATACTGGGTGCCATTATCTCGGTTGAACTGTGGTGCGCTGCTTTACAAATTCAACCAAGGGGCGAAAGCCCTAGCGCGTTTCCGGGCCATGCATGCCGGAGACGGCCCGAGACTATAATAGGTATCGGGTGGTGATGCCCTTCAAGAATGAGGAAGTTCAGTCGGGCTCCTCGACCGGAGTTGACATTCCGAACGAACGGTTATTGCTATGACGAAACGTGTACAGGATGAATCCGGATGGACATTAGGTATTGAATGTGGAAGAATGGCAAAAGGACATGGAGATTTCGGAAACAGAGATGGTTAATTGGAGAAAGGAAAGTGAGATGAATGCTTACTTGGATTAGGGTGTTACGGTACTACAAACATGCATGGGTATGAAGTTCCAGTCGGCGCTCGCTCAGAGGAGTGCAGCCCCAGTCGAAGGCAAGATAAGGTTCTGCTGTCGGACATCTTCAGGCTTGATCATATCGCGCGCCTTCTTCGGGACATAAACCAGACGGTCAACATCACTGCAATATGCGGTCCATTGGGTTCGAACGGGAATTTCTCGTTCGACGCTTCGACTTGTTGGACCAAGGTAAATCTCCCACCCGAAGAATTACGTGTCGTATCGGAATACGTCCAAAATATAGGTACACCTTCCTCCAACAACACCCACTTCGTCACGAAGACTTAGAAGGCTTATTTGGGGTCCACACAAGAACCCGAAGGCCTTAGTACGATCCCTTGCGCCAGGTCGGTCTGTGTTTCTGTGTACTGTGGTTCCCGCAGGTCAACCACTAAAATACACAAGAACCCGAAGGCCTTAGTACGATCCCTTGCGCCGGGTCGGTCTGTGTTTCTGTGTACTGTGGTCCCGCAGGTCAACCACTAAAACCTTGACAATCCTAGTCACGGGCAAGACTAGGATGCCCACACACACTCAATATACC
>NBNE01001102.1:0-14656 GCA_002215365.1 Phytophthora megakarya | reverse complement strand
GGATTAGTTCCGAGCCAACCTACTACTTCATGCACTACGTCCATATCGTCACCGTGCTGTTGAGACCTGAGACTTGTCCAAAGTTGAAGTTAGTGTCCTCCTGATTGGTCGATTCTTGATCAATCAATCTGTCCAATCGCAGCGCGTGATCACCAAATCCTGCGCAAGATATGCGCGAGCCTCTCCACCGCGAGGGCGTGCTATCGGCCGTCGCTATGCTGGTGTCCGGCACCTTCAGCACTGTCATCATGAAGACTGAGTACGGAATGCATTCTCACGGCACAGCCACGTGCTTAGACGCCCAGACAGGCGAGGAAACGACGCTGTGTCCCTTCGACAAGCCCTGGTTCGGAGTGCTGCAGATGAAAGTGGCCATGACCCTGTGTCTCGCCTTCCTGTACGTTCGCAAGTGCTCGCAGCATCGAGATCATCTGGAGACGCCCGTGTTGAGGATGCTCAAGAACGGACGACGCTACGTGTCGACTGCACCGTCCGAAAGGGAAATGGCAGCCATCAAACACAAGTACGCGGGTCATGCTGAGGCCGAGAACAAGGTGGAAGCCTTCAAGCAAAAGTACCGGCCGCATCGCAATGGAGAAGTCGATGAGATGTCGCCACTACTGGGATCCAGAGTACTCAGAAGAGAGGAAGATCAGCAGGAATCAGTGTCCCTCCGAACCATGGTGGCTATTGCGCTGCCGTCCCTACTGGATCTACTGCAGACTGTGCTGGCCAATGTCGGATTGCTGTGGATCTCATCGTCAGTCTATCAGATGGCGAGAGGCTCAATTATTATCTTCAGTGCCTTCTTCTCGGTCAGACTCATGAGCAAGAAGCTGTATGGATATCACTATGCCAGTATGGCCACCGTCATGCTCGCTGTTGCACTTGTGGGTTATGCTGGTGTGGGGCACCACCCAGATGTCGCACCTGCATACGGAGCCGATTCGTTTAATTCGGTGCTGGGGCTGTTTTTCATCATTGTGGCGCAGGTTTTGTGCGCGTTGCAAATTATTGTTGAGGAGCACATGATGCTGGCGATGAACGTGAGTCCGATGTTACTGGTGGGCTTCGAGGGGCTGTGGGGACTGGCGTTTTACGTCATACTGGTACCGATCCTCACGCTTACGCCTGCCACGGGCACAGCGTTCGCTCGAACTTGGCATGAAGATTTTGTCGATTCGTTTGTACAGGTGAAAAATTCACCAACATTAATGGTACTCATCTTGGCCTACATTGTGACTGTGGGCACGCTCAATGTGACTGGAAACTACGTCACCAAGCATCTGTCAGCCGTCATGCGCAGCATTACAGAGGTTTGTACTGCTGCTTTGGCTCATTTTCATCGTCATGGCTGCTTTGAAGGACCTTTCGTCTCGTCTTCAGTATCAACTAACGTCGCGTCTGTCTGTACATGTATATGTATAATAGACACTGCGTACGCTGGGTGTCTGGTTGCTCAGTCTCTTACTTTATTATGTGGTGCAGTGGCAAGGCTCGGCGTCGCCCGGTGAGCAGTGGACAACCTACAGTTGGTGCGTTTGAGTGCTGCTTAGTCTTCGCGCCTTCCGTTCTACTAGTACTGTAGTAACTGAAAGAGTGTGTGTTGCTTGACAGGCTGGAGCTGCTCGGCTTCTTGCTGATGGTTTATGGCACGTTGGCGGTACGTCGCGAAATCGTTGAGCTCTAGTGTGTATCTTGATGAGTCTTCGAGGCTTGGACATTGTAGACGAACGTGGTGACCTAACGTCGTTGTCATGCGTTATCCGATATCGCTCGCAGTACAAGCAGCTGATCCATATACCGGTGTCGAAGCTGTACGCAGCGGAGCAGCGCGAGTTGCGTCGTGACCACCTTGAGGCTGTCAAGTCTCCCTTCATGGGCAACATGCACAAGTAGAACTACAATGCAATCTGCTCTTGGGTGTACATGTACTGTATTCATATTGTGTACTGTATCTGTTCCATGTACACTTGAACTTGTCTCACAAGTCGCTTTTCAGAGGACAATGTGGCGAGATCAGGAGATCAGGAGCACACGTCACGCGGTCGCAAGAACTGCATCTTTACCCAGGGAACGGCGCGTGCCCAGCTTCGGCAGGCGCGTTGCGAGCACGATAGGAGCGAGGTTCCATCGAGGACTTGTCGGTCAGATCGCGCTTCGAGGGCAGGTGTGGACACCTCGCCCGCCTCGGTCCTTATTCCAGCAGCTTGTGCCAACTAGGCGATCCTGGAGTTGGCGAGCTTTTCAGCTTTTTTGTACTGATGGCGAAATGCGCAAAGATGGGCGTAAATCGCTGACGTGCGGGCCTTGTATTTCGTGAATGAAGCGACTAGAAAGAGTTATGTATTTGTAGAGGTGTTGTATAAATAGTATTGAATACAACTAACCAAACAGCTATCAACAAGTTACTAGGGTTATACGTTGACAAAGGTTTCATGAGCTATTATTAACACCGTTCTGACCACTTAGGCTGGCGTTTCGGTCTATTTGAGGGCCGAGCTGTTATTTGAGTTATGGGAACAGTGTGAGGTTGCGTTCCCCGCTTGGATCGCTCGCCCTCGTTCCGCCGGTACACCTCAGTGTCCCCATTTCCACAGGTTGGATACACTGTAGTACTGACAGCACTGGGCTGCTGCGTGCCCAAAATCATACGGGGGCAATGATCGTGCTTTGCTCACACGTATCTACAGTACTGTACATGTAAATTCAAGTGTGCTCATGATAAGTACGATTCGTACTTATCATGAGCACACTTGAATTTTGTAAAGCTTGCGCGATTGGCGATCAATCGCGCATAGACATTTTGAGTAAACCTCACAATATTACATTGCTTCCAATTGCAATTTCCTGTTTAATTGGGTCTAATAAAAAAAACTCAACCAAATTGGGTCTAATAGACCCAATTCCAGTCGAATTTCGTTGAGTTCTTTTGGTTTCGTAAACGCACATAAACCGGGCTGGTATCCCTCTTTCTCGGCCTCGCGCCTCACTGTGGACCCCGCTCTCTCGCTCTGCTTCTGGCTCCCCCTCTGCCACTTCCTGACCGAAGAAAGCTTCGTCACCGCTTCATACCTCGACCGCCCCGATATGAGCAACGGCGTGGGCTTCACCGTGTTCCAAGTACCGGGCGCCAAGACGTCCAAGCGCCCCACGACTGCGCGGCTGGGCGGCGGCCCCGTGCTCTCAAGCGTCGGCTCCTCGCACAGTATGGGCGAGCCCTACGCCTCGGCACAGGTCGGGAGCGCGTCCGTGAGCAGCTCGGGATCCCAGCCACGCGGCCAGCGCAACAGTGCCACGACGTTCGCGGCCTTCCAACCGCCCGGTGGCCTCCAGCCTGTGTCGCAGAGCTCCGGCATCACCACATCGTTAGGCACGCCGTACGCCGGCACGAGCGGTAGTATGGGCAGCCACAGCTCCACAGGGAGCAACTCGGGTCTGGCGGTACCTATGGGCGTGGGTATCGGCTTCAAGGGCGACAACGAGCAGTCGCGGGGAGGCGCCAGTTGGATGAGAACGGGGCGCGTCATCCGTGTGAAGGACTCAGGCGACAGTTTCCGCTTCCCCCTGGACACGGAGCATCTTCCCACGTGCAACGTGTCGACGGAGCAGTTCGAGACGCTCAAGACAAAGCTGCAGAGCATCGCAGACACGCACGTCAACTCGGCGGCCACGTGGCTGGATAATCCCAGTCTCAGTCCACAGTATCGCAACCAGAGCTGGAAGCCGCATCTCGAGAAGAAACACTGCGTCATTTACCGTCAAAAGGAGGCGGCTGATGCGAGCAATTTACAGAGAAAATCGCTGTTGCGCGCCAAGCTGGACACGTCGCTAGAGGAGCTGGAGTACGCGGTGAATTGCGCCACGACGGAGGACCAACGCGCCTACATGTCCCACTGCTACCAGGACAGTTTCCTGGACTCGGCCGTGCTGCACGTGCACGAGAAGCCCACGAACGACGACCCGTTCCAGTTTTTGGGCATTAAATGGCTCGCGTTTCAGAGCTCCGTGGATTCGGTCTTCAGCTGCCGCGATACGCTTGTTGTCGAGTACTCGAAGACGGTGGACGACTCGAAGGGACAGAAAGTGCTGGTGAAGGTTCAGCAGAGTGTCAACATGGCAGAGTGCAACGGCAACGAACGCAACTTTGGATTTTCGCGAACAACAGGCACCTGGGTGTGGCTATTCCGCAGCATGGGTCCGTCCAGTGGAAAAGTGGATGCATCAGTCATTTCGGAGGATCGCTTTGACGGTAACCGCAACACACCCAGCTGGTTCGCGAACCGCGTAGTGTCAACATTATACTCGGTGACGATGCACCACGCAACAGCTGCGGACGCCAAGTTCCTCGTTCGTAGCAGTATGATCACAGACAAAGCGTGGGTCCCGAACAATGAGCGCCCCGCGTGCTCGGTATGCTTCAAGAGTTTCAACCTCCTGCGTTCGCGTCACCACTGCCGCGTGTGTGCTGAAATCATGTGTGGAGCTTGTACCATCGAGCTCGGCATCCAGGCCAGTAAACTCCCGTCTGGTATGCTCCCCGAGACTGGGAACAGCTTCATCGTCAGCGTAGAAAAGTTCTGCCTCAAGTGTATAAACAAGGCTCGACAGGAACGCCGTAGTGCGCTTGCGGCGAAGAGTGCAGGGATTGACCTCGCCTCGGATGAGGCTTACGAAGGCAATGTGCCTTCATCCTATGCATCGCGTGCGAGTGAGGTTTTCTACGGCCAGGTACCACCTGCTCGAGGCTCGTTGTCGGACCATTCAGGTGACAGGGATCTCAACCCGCACCAGAATCACTCGTTCGCGTCGTCATCTTCGTCTACGAGTTCATTAGGTGGAGCCAACGGCACAAGCGGAGACAAGTCAGGTATCTCTTACGCAGGGTGGTCTACAAAGGTCCTTTCAGCTATCAATCGCGAGAAGCCAGCGGATGGTGCGAAGGAACAGTCGCTTGTTACGCTTACTTCTGCAGGAAGTAGCAGGAATTTGGATGTTGGAATACCGCGCACCGCGCGGCAAGGATCAGGAGACCGACGACGGCACAACTCGGATGCCTCGGGCTCGCAAAGCGACCGTAGCAGTAATTCCGTGTCTGACATCAAGAGCCGGAAGGACCCTGGTGACTCTGTCGTGCTGCTGGAGGAACCGGATGAGGTGCAGAACATTACTCCGCTACCGACGTCTTTCACTAAAATGGAGGAACAGATTGCGGCACAGCAGGCATTATTGCGTTCAATGTTTATTGAAGGCAAGAAGATCATGGAGCAGCAGCAAACATACGGCGGACAGGTGCACCCTGCGCAGCAGCAACGTTACCTCAACCAAATGCAGTCGCCGGAGAGCGTGGAGGACAAGGGTGCACTCGCACTGCCGCCATCATCGGCCTCTATCGAGTACATTGATTAAGTGTCATAATTCTGTTGCTCAGAAAATCTGCATTTGCATCGCTACGACCTCGTTTGCGTAACAGTCCCACGTGTCTCATGTAATAAACTCATTTGTCTTCGTACAGTTTTCCAACTAAAAACGAGTTGCTGTGGGGCTCAGCACATTCTGTATATTGTCTGTAAATTCTTGCCTCGTTCAGTTTCCTAGCATGCGATGCATCCACAGAAAAGCTTCTGCTTTGGAACACCTGCAGAGCTTGCTCCAGTTCTATTACCAGATGCACCACCACAAAGTCCAGCGTGTAGACTCGCAAGAGTTGTCGTCTCGCCATATAGCAGTTCTTCTTCGACGTGCACCTGGTACTTCTGCGCAATTACCCCTTGGAGCTGTGTCAGTGCCATCGAGTCAAAACCTAATTCCTGCAGTGGCGTGTTGTCGTTAATTTGCGACGTCTCCACACCTAGAGTTTGGGCAAGTTCCTTGACCAAAAAAGCGTGGACTTGGTCAGGTGGGATTCCTGTGATAACTGTCGGTAGGTTCGACTTCGCAGCACTATGGTCGGTGGGGGCAACGCGAGGGCCATTCACATTTCGATCAATTGTCTCTCCTGCCACCGCTTCATCGCTTCCGTCATCCTCTACCGGAATATCGGCGATCATATCTTCATTGCGATAAAGCTCCTCAAGTTTCTTCTCTTCAAGGGCCTTCTTGCACCGTGATCGAGAAATTTTACCACTTGTCGTCTTCGGAATTGAGCGTGGCGCCAGCAGCACAACCAGTGTTACCTTGACACCGTGCTCGCGAGCAATAGCACTGCGAATATTTCCACATAGACTCGCTTTGCTGGTCATTGCAGGGTCACGAAGCTCCCCAATCACAGCCAATTTCTCATCCTCATCGTTACCAACCACATACGAGAACGCTGCAGAACATCCTGGTCTTAGATCTTTATGAGACTCAGCTGTAACCTCAAGGTCGTGAGGGTAATGGTTCCGCCCACGGATAATTACCAAATCCTTCATGCGGCCACATATAAAGAGCTCTTGGTTGTAAATCACGCCCAAATCACCCGTCTTCAAAAATGTTCTGCCCTCAGTGTCTCCAATCACCGTCGCTTGAAAAGCTTCCGCAGAGAAATCACGCATTTCATCACCATAATAACCTTGGGCCTTTGATGGGCTTGAAATCCAAACCTCACCGGTCTCACCTTCAGGTTTTTCCTCTCCAGTTTCTGCGTCTACAATGCGGACATCAATACCGTAATCTTTTCGTGACGGCACACCACATCCGATCATTTCTTTCACCAACCCAGTAGTGTTGGTTTTATCAACCACTCGGAGCACGCGGTCGCTCTCCAAAGCCTGCTTATCGACCCACAATCGTTGTTTACCGCCGCCACAGACGTACACAGTATGTTCTGCCAGGCCATAAGTGGGCTTCACAACGCCATCGAGAAGACCGAAAGGAGAGAATGCACGGTAGAAGTTGTCGATGACCTCACCTTGAATAGGCTCAGCACCATTGATCATGTGACGCACACTAGAGAGATCAATACGTTCCCCACTAGCCAGTCCAGCTGCAGACTTCCTAGCGAGAAGTGAGTAGGCAAAATTGGGAGCCTGTAGGTGTGTAGCGCGATGCTTGGACACCAGACGTAGCCACAAACATGGGTTGCGAATAAAGCTGAAAGGAGACATATAGATACCCGTTCCGCCATTAAAAATCGTGCCCAGATAAGCGCCGATAAGTCCCATGTCGTGGTATTGCGGCAGCCACGATACCACAACAGTGTCGCGTCCTGCATGGAGCGCCGAACTAATGGTGCGCAGGTTGTGGTTCAAATTGCCATGTGAGAGCACCACTCCTTTGGGAGCAGACGTCGATCCCGATGTGTACTGCAAGAACGCCGTGTTATCAGCAGAAGGCGACTGCGTAAGCCAGTGTTTAGTTGGGTCAATCCACTTGGCGTCCACCAAGTCGTCCGTAACGACCCAAGCCAAATGATCTGGCCATTGTGCTGCATTTGAGAACGTGAACTTCTCCTTTATCGTCGAGATCTTCTTCAAATTGTAGTACATCGAACACGTCAGCGCCGTCTTGGCTTGACAGTTCTGCGTCACCGTCACAAACATACTGATGTCCTTCTTCATTTTGCGTGGGTCTGGCGGGTACACGGGAACTGCCACAACCCCAGCCTTCAGACATGCCAAAAAGGCCACAATGAAGTCGAGTGTTGGAGGATATACCACTAACACACGATCACCCTGTTTCAGCCCCAAACTACAAGTATGAGCAAAATAAGTCAAAAACGCAGTATTTCACCATATAGACAATAAACAGCAGCTTCTAGCACAAACCCTTTGTTGAGTTGTGATGAAGAAGCTGTAAGTAGTCCTGCCACGTTTTGCACGCGCTTATTGAGCTCCTAAAATGTCGAAAAGCAAAAAAATCAGCAGTGATCGTTTCTCGACTTTTAGAAAACTTCAGGAGGCGAACAAAGCAGCGTACCGCACACGTGAGTGATGATGTCACGACACCCTTGTCGTCTACGAAGGATAACATCATCTAGAACGAGAAACAAACCCAGAACCACGTTAGATTAAATCTGAAAGTAACGGAGACGTTCACTGGCGATTCCTGTAGTTTCTGAGCAGTGTTGAGCCTCACAATTGGACGTAGAGACCGTCCTTCTTCTTGGCTATTTAGCTATCTATCATGTATCAATAACGGACCTTGGAGGGCGTCTCCACAGCCCATTTCTCCACACGCTCAAGTAGCTCCGACGACATGTTGCACGCTGGTACTAAAAATTCAGTGACGCCCCTGCACATTTGATTGCAGTTATCGTATTCGACAGGCCCTTCTTAAACAAATATCGAGCTCAACAGGGAGCGATACTTTAACTAACAGCCAATCAGTGTCGTTAGAAACGTCCGCACCGCTTTGCGCGCACACCTCGTCGTAGCAATGCGAGCTGATCCCGTGGTCTCCCAGCGTCTGCAACAAGCTTCCGAGCAGCTTCAAGCAGCAATTCGTAGCGCCAGGAAGAGAAGACACTCGAAAGGCGATGTCAGTGAGAAAACCTGGCAATTGGAGCCAACAGTGATGCTCTCGCCAGAGCACGAAAAGAACGAGGAAGGGAGGAACAACGAGGACGATGCGGTCGATTGGGAACAGCGGCAGAGCTTGGAGGATGTGGCGTCGACTAGCACGTCGCTCGCATCATTATCACAGACCAGTAAGTAGTAAGTTGCGGGTGAAGAGTGTTGTGGGCTCACGTAGGTTTAATGCTTGACTACAGCAACTAAAGGATGTATGGAATTACGAGCTGTTGAGCTGATTTGCAGTGAATCAGATACAAACAAAGCGGTAGAAAGCGACATGCGCAAGGCACTGGAGTGGATTCAGCGAGACGTGGAGAGACAAGCTCGAGAGAACCGATCTGTTCGAGAGACGCTTGCTCGAGCGATTCACGACATCACCGATATCATTGCATACTTCGTGGCCCCAGAAGTGGCTAGTATGTTGGCGCACATGGCTGCAAATGCAACGGGGATGTCACCAGAGAGAGATAGCAACGCAGCTCGGCTACAACTAGCGCCAGACAAAGTGGACGAGCTAGTGAACCAGTGGGACGATGCTCTGGTGTCTTGGAGAGAACAGAGTATTGTAGAAAAACGAGAGCTCGTGGAGGGGTTTGCTCATTTTGAGGAGGAGTGTCTTGCGCGTATGAAAGCGGGAGAGGCCTCACATAGATTGGAGCAAGAACGGCTGAGGTTTGAGTCCAACCAACACCAAAGTGAGTTTGTATCTACTGTTCCAGGAGTCCACTAATGATTACTTATTCGTTGCCCAGTGATCTGTGAAGATTATTCAAGTAGACTTACACAACAGCTCGAAGACGCGTACAGTACGATTGAATCCCTGCAAACGAATATAACAGAGTTGTCGTCCACGCTGGTTGCTCTATGGTCGAAAAATGATCATCCGGTGTGCTGCGACGCAGCCATGATGGCTACAATGGCCGGTGACAATGACAAAAATTCAGTGAATGGAAATCTTCAGCGGCAAGTACTGGGAGTAGTCGCTCGAGCAAATCCAGCAGAGCTTTACGCTTTGCAATGCGAAGCAACCCTGACGAAGCAAATACAGCGTACAACTGAGATAGAAAATCGCTTATCCATGTTGCTAGAGGCTTGTGAAACTCAACAACATCGTCCGCCTGCAAGTGCTGTGCCAACCGAAACTGTGGAGATATATCGACAAAAGCTAGAACTTCTGGAAGATCGAATGCAAGACGTCCTGCACCAAGTAGCTTGTGATCATGAACAGTTTGAATATGAACAAGCGAAATGGGCATTAGAGAAGAGATACCACCGCGAAAAGTACGACGAGGTGCTGGATGCCTGTGTGAAAGTGCTCAAGGTGCTGATTATCCGCGAGAAATTGATGAAGAAGAACGAGCGAACACAAACACGAGCTACACAAGAGTGTCAGGAGAAGGAGCTCGAAATTGCGTGCCAAACTACAACACTACACGGAATAACAACAGAGCTTATGCAGCAAAGTGCAATGGTATTGTTGGTGCTGCAGCAACTCACAGTATTGAAATCAAACACCAACCACCATAGCATTTCCGGCTCCTGGATCGTACCAGCCAAACCTATCCAGATGAAGAGCATGATCAGGCGTTTAAAGAAAATTGAAGCATCTCTATGCAGGCGTGAATGGATATCGCTTTCCCGGGCAACAGAAGTCCATGCCACAAAAGTCTGCCCATTTCCATCCACAGAGAGATTATCCGGATAATGCTGAGTGAATATACCAACACCAAAGCAAACAGACATATGATACTTTTCCGCTCAATTTTGTGGGGCCTGTAGCGAAGCGAAAGTTTTGCTATAATAGCGCGGTCCGCACCTCTGTATTGACTCCTTTGCAACTTTTCCACACTTGCTTTTTGTATGGAAAAGGTTGCAAATCTCGCCATGTTTTGCACCAGTGTATGCAACGTATGTTGCGATAAGTACCCCTGTTTTTGATATTGTATCGGAAGCTTATGACCAGTACCGTGTCTAAAATGTAAAAGTGGCCAATCAGCGCGCAAGATTCTCAGAAATACAGCCTTGGTTGCAAACTGCCGGTAATTCAAGCCATTCACTCTCCAACTCAAGACAACCGATGTAAGCAAGCTGACATGTACGGTAGTAAGTGTCTACCGTAAAGCACTGGAACGGACAATGCAAAGGCTTCACGCGAACGAAACAAGTGCTTCAGCAAAGCCGTAAGCGTTCAATCCGAACCTTCCCAACTGCAAATCGTGACGGTCCATCGCGTTGTATATGTACATGGTGGAGAATGCATGCACGACAGCACCACCGTTCGAAACTGCTGAAGTAATGGTTTTAAGCAGGCATCTGCAAATTAGGAATTAAAATATAAAAGGCCAAACTTCCTAATCCTAACGTTGCTGGACTTCCTACTTGTTCGGACATGAAATACTGACGATCACTATGATATTGCAGTCATCCGGAGTTTTCAACAACTATCACATGCATTTCCTCTTTTTAAGATGCCACTAATGAACTATATTATTCAAAAGAGCCACTAGAACGCATTTTTTGGCGTGAAGGCTGCAAATTCATTCTCCTTCCGTACGTGTGAACAACACCTGAAATGGAGTTTTACGATGTCTCCGTGAGATTATATCTAGAATATAAGGCACTACGTGCTAGCTGTCGAATTTCACTCGTAACCAACTTGCCATGGCATTTCATTGTAGTAGGACCAGAAGACACTTACTACAGAAAACATCTTGTTGTAAGTGTCTTCTGGGATGATACCTTGCGAATGCAGTTATCTGCAAGTAATGGGTGTTCCATTTCTATGAAAAAACAGAATACAGCGATATGATATCGCTGTAGGAAACGAAAACGAAGGGATGCTGATACTTCACCATATAATAGACTTGTTCTAGATCGTTGGTGGTTAGAGAACTAAAATACAGAGATCCCCGTATCAATAATAAAATCCGTGTCGTGACCAATTCGAAAAGACATTGAAGAATATTCCATTTCTGGTATTATTAAACGTTACGTACGGCACCTGTATAACGCATTCAACTCGTGAAATCGGTATCATCTTCAGGGGAACACCTTCAGAATCTTGCAGTGATATCTAAATCGACCACCTCAAAATATTGCTTGGATTGCAGCATTCTATCGCATTGGGTACCTGTTTTCTAACATTCTGAGCCTCTCTTGCTTGGTTCAAAGGTTGAGGAGCATAGCCTGCAAGCCCAGCGTCAAACTCATTTATCTGAGACACAGACATAGTGAAGATACAATTATCAACAGAATTTACCGTTCCTAATCCTGCGTCTGGTCGATCTCCATACTAATTCTATATGATTCTATAAGACTTCCTAATCCAACAGATGAAATGCTTCCTAATTGAGGGGTTATTAGGAAATTCGGAATAATTCCTAATTTGCAGATGCTTAAGCATCTCCGATGTGCTTACGCTTACGTATGGGGCCAATATAGTGCTGTCCCATGTAGTCTACCTTAGCGTAGTTCGTATTTAAGTGGTGTGGTAGGTGGAGGTTTGTCCCCCTCCAGCGCACCGGGACTCCGAGTCCCACTCCAGCTTCTTCCTGACTTCGTCCTCCGGCTGAACCTCTAACTTCTTACGCGTGCGCATGCCTTCACGCTAGCTTCCTTCGTGCTAGCACCTCTGCAAATCCCCTACCTTAACAGAAACGTCACCACAGTGTACAGGATACCATACTCTCGAACTTCGAGTGCCTGCTGTCGCTGTGGTGACGTTTCGCTTGACGGAATTCGGTCGACGACTCGTCGCGCGCATGGATCGCGACGATGGCTAGGGATTTACCGGCAAAGAGCTAAACGAGACAATCACCAGGCCCACAGGAGTTGAAGCGTTCACGCACGCTTCTCCGTTCCCATCCGATGCAAGTGGAGATTTTATCTCCATCGGAGACGTTGGCTCGCCTCACCCATTAATAATTGTTTGTACTGGGTTAATCTCGTCCTCGACCATGTATTACATGTATCCTCTACAAAGAATCAAGCGACTCGCGCTTTCGTCGCATTCCGTGCAAGAACACAAAGTTGGTACCTTGTTGTAGTTGCTGTCAGGTACTGTACAGTACATGTACTAACGAATCGTAACTTACGAACTTAGTTTACGAACAGCAAATCCAATGGGCTCGGGTTCACATCGCCAGCTGGGTGTTGGCGCCGAGTCTGTGTAAGTTTCGTGAACCAACCGGACGCTCCACTTTTGCTGCTCTACGTCTGGCTCTGGCGAGCGAGCTCGCCCGCACTCAGATGGAGATTGGAGGTGGCGAAAAACACGGCGGAATGAGGCGTTGGCGAATGAGTTCAAAGCTTTAGCTCTCAAATCCCCGAACTGTGAGCAAGTTGACAAACCCAGCTTGACTGTCGGAACTGTCCCGGGCCTAGCCTTTTACAGGAGGTGACTTCGATGCTCAGCTCATTTTACAATCTGCTCACAGCGTCGTAACTCCACAGCTCTCTTCCTCTGCACCATGGTTTTCTCCTCGGCGATCTTCGGCGTGGCGGCGCTCGCGTCGGCTTATGTTGCTTCCCCTGCTGCTGCTGCGGACCAACCACTTCCGTGGGACGGCCGAGGATACGATCTGACCGTCGACAAGCTCGAGGACAAGTACCTGACCCACATTTTGACCATGCGCAACAGCTCGGACAGCAAGGTGTCCGACTACGTGACCGTCACCAAGGACGGCCGCTCCCCCGCTTACAATGGCGACACGGGCGTCATCGACATTGGCGTCGACGCCAAGGCTATTTTCAAGGCCCAGATGAACTTCCGTCGCTCGGAGCTGGTGCAGAACGTCGCTGCGAACGCCAAGGGCACCACCTTCTTCCGCGCAAGTGTCATGAAGGAGGATGCCTTCTTGAACCCGTACGCGTGGCAGATGATCTTCCCGGAGTCGCACATCTTCGAGATCCGGGTGGACGCCACAGCGAAGCCCCCCAAGATCATCTACCTCAACAACGGCACTTGGGACGCGAAGTGGGAGACCGAGTTCGTACCTGGTACGTGGTACAACTTCGGCATCGGCGTTTCGGCCGCCAAGTCGGGCAACGGCTCCGTGCTGGAGTTCTACACAAGCGAGGGCGACAAGGACCTTGCTCTTGAAACCACGCATGACGTCGTGACCGAGTTCCCGTCGACCTACGAGTTCCACTACGGGCTTCTCACCCTTTCAGACGATGGCAGCGAGCCCAAGATGAATGCCAAGCAGGACGTCGTGTCTTACAACGGCGTGTCGGTGGAAGCAGACGTTGTGACGTCCGCCTCCGCTTCTGCTGGTGCTTCGTCTAAGGCCGTCTCCACTGGCTCCGTTGGCGCCGAGTCCGAATCCTCGTCTGCCACGGAGATGACGGAGGCCCCAACCATGCAGAACGAGACCCCCGCTACCCAGGACGAGACTCCCGCCACGAAGACAGCCATTGTCAAGAGCGCTGGTGACGGTTGCGCTCGCCGCAGCTAAGTGCGTGTTTAGTTATGCCTGTCTTTATTTCCCTGAAGTGATGGACAGCTCTTGATGAAATAAATGTGGGGTCAATGTTTGTTCCGAGTGTCTGGTTCCACATACGCTTTTGAGAAAGTACGAATATGTGACCAGTTGTGACCACAATAGAGAGTTATATATTGTGAGTTTTACTCAAACTTTCTTGCGCGATTGGTTGAATCGCTCCGAACGAATCTCCGGCGAATCGCTCAACTTGTCATTAAGAATAATGTTATTCCGTCTGGTAGTTTGATCGCGCTCTTGTAGGACGTAGCTTTGTACTACAACACAGAACAATGGCAATCGCCAACCCAGAGAGCGAGGGAAGTCCTGCAACTACAGCTACTCCACAGCGAGAACCACGCAGGCAAGCTCGCAGACGCACTTCGCCGTATCCTCGACGGGCAGCTGGACGCAGATCTCCACGCTAAATCGCACAGTCAAGTTCCAGTCGTGTAGAAACTCTTCCGTTGCGACGATCCCCTCGCTTCACACAACACTTGAGCGGCAACATTGCGCCTGCGGAGACATCTTCCGTGTCTCGCCAATTGTAACCAAGCCTCAGCTTATCGTCAACTATCGGGTCGCCACCGTACGAGGTGTCGACACCAAGAGAGGAGTGTACACCTCCCACACGCAGCTGTCGTGTTGGGAAATCACGATTGTAATATAACTCCGTTCCCT
>NBNE01001101.1:0-14664 GCA_002215365.1 Phytophthora megakarya | reverse complement strand
TGGTCTAGAGTGGGATTTCTGTCGCCTTGGTCCGTCTCTTTCTCGCGATCTGGCAGCCAAGGGTGCTTTTCTCGTGAGATTTCGATCGCACTTACCACAAATCCTTCGAGCACGAGATACAGTGCATGCAACGTGAGTTTGGCGATAAGCTGGCTCAACAGACCCAGAGCGCTGATGCGGGCCAGAAGCACTGGCTGACGAACGCTCAAAATACCTTGAAAGAACGCGAGTGAATGCTCAAGTCTCAATGGTCTAACTTCGAACAGCAACTCAAGAAGCGAGAAGAAGAATGGAAACTTGAGAGGGAAGCGACGGCGACCGACATGCAAAACCAGATGCTAAAGGTACTTCCAGCCGCCATGTCCAAGATTTCCACCAATTCAACTGGTATGCAGTCTGATTCTCTGAGTTCCCCTGATCTGGCAACTCCGAATACAGTACGAGCGGTCGCAGCCAAGAATAGACAGACACCCATCATAGGTGCGTCATCGACAGTGGCTTCCGTCCAGCAGATCCGTACGGTCAACCAAAAGCGATCGATCAAGCGGCAGACACTTCCAGTCAAGAGCGCCACTCGCCAAGAGTCGCCAAATGCGTCACAGACTCCACCTACTGCGAGGCGAATGGGGCCACAAGTTGCGAGAAGGTCTGCTGCAAGAAAGGAAGACTCTATATCATCGTTGTCGAAGAGGACACAGCCGAAAAAGGCGAATGAGAAGTCTGACCCTCCTCCTGACGACCCGGATGACTCGGAACCCAGTGATAGTGACAATGATGCGAGTCGAGGAGGAAGCTCCGATTCCAGTGATGCTGAAGGATTTTTGAGTGAATATGAAGACATCGGGATGACCACGACCACGACTACGGCTGATGGAACAACTATATGGAATTGTAGACCCTACATTGGCTACACTAACCTGGAAAAGTTTGATGAAAAGATGTCCAGGGATAATCAGGTCAATTGGTGGGAGCGATTCTCGTATATGGCATCTCAGGGATCCTGGTCAGACACAATGAAGATTCGTCAGTTCAGGAGCCGGATGCCCACAGCGATCAGGGACTTGTTTACGCAGCTACCCAAATCTACACGTCACGATTGAAAACAAATGACACGCAGATTTAGGAAGCTGTATATCGGTACCACAGGTTCATACTCGGAAAGGTACTTCACGATGAAGATGACCGACCACGAAACCCCATTGCAGTTCTTCTATCGTCTGAATGCGGCTGCGGACAAGGCTGATGGTAAGTTTAAGTCGAGCTCTAAGCTATGTGAGTATCATATTTGAAGATTCATCAAGAAACTTCGAAACGATCAGCTGACGACAGCTCTCAAAGGGCACAGGTTTCAGAGTATCGCGGACTTGGAATGAGCGTTACGTCGCCATGACGATGTTTGGCGTGAAGAAGGGTATGACTCCCCAGCTCCTAAGAATCCCAGAGATTTCCGTGCCGACAACGTCCATCAAGGCCGGACTCAGAATCGTGGACCGACCAGACGTCAGGGACGCGCTTTTGTGTCTCAGGGGGACGCCGAACCCGCGCAGGACTCAGAGTTTCAACGCGAGCCTCAGAACGCTGAAGTGTTTGCAGAACAGGCAGAGGCTCACTCGAAGTCGATCCCAGATTTCTCCAATAGAGGAATTGAGGGGGAAGTATTTCGGGTCGCAGAAAACCAACACTGGAACCTAGCCTTCATACAGACCAAGGTGTAGCGCGACCAGAGAATTGGGATGTCTTCTGTGAGAAAAGTAAGAAGTGGGGGCACCCTGAAGGCAACCGTTGGACCGGAATGATATGTGAACAATGTCAAGCCAAAACACACCCAGCCAGAGTCTGTATCAGAACACCTTGTGCAGAATGTGGAGGTTTTCACGGTGGAATATCGTGTGAACAGTGGAGAGCTTTCCAGTCAGTAATGCCACTGGCAAAGCAAGGGAATGCAAGTGAATTATCAACCCAATTTCGAAGTCTCCTTCAGACCAAGGATCACGCTTCAGGTGCGCAGCAGTTACACCACTAAGCCCGACGGATGGGGATCCGGTACGCGACGGGCCTAAGAACCCCCTGAAATGTGTGTTAGTCTGTATAGGACCAGAACGAAGGACGCAACTACTAGATAACCAACAATGTATGAATTTAGTTCAAGATGAAATTATCTACCCTGAACAATTGTACTCAGTGTATCAGCGTTCAAATGACCCGATTCCAGACATCTCCGAGCCTGAATCTCAGGATCCTTTGGAAGTGCCACTGAAACCGGGTCAGATGGTGCAAAAATCACGAAAATGGAGACATGCATGGATTGGCGACAATACATGGAGCTGTAAATGACTCCAACACCAGAATTTTATTGGACACTGGCGCGTCCGTGAGCATTATGAATCTTGATCTAGCGCGTAGACTCAAGCTCAAGCTCCGGACACACCGTCAAATCAAAGTTTCTGATTTGGGAGGAGTGACTATACTCATGCCCGAGTGAAGATAACACTTGGATGGAACGTGGTGTACGTCCTAAAGATTTGGGTCGGGAATATCGGAGAAGGTGTCGACGTCTTGCTAGGCATGAACTTTATGTATTCGGCGAGTGTCAGACTCTGTATACGAGAAGGTTTAGTCAACCTGCCAGACGAAGAGACTGTGGTTATGTATTATGCTTATCCAAAGTCTTGTGGTATAGATCTCCCTGTGTGCCCAGATGAAAGTACACACCTACGTCCTGGTCAGGAGGATATTGTACGAATCAGGTATGACCAGTCCAACCCTCAACGCGAGTTGGTGTGGGCTGGGAGAGGCAAAAACTGGGTGACTAGAGTCTTGTATTTTGCTAGACCCTGAGAGACTGCAGTCAAGGTTGTCAATATTTCAGACCAAAATGTCTGGATTGATACTAGGATTGTTGTTGCCCGTATCGTGGAGTACGGGCAGTTCCCAGGGCAACCTGGATTCGTTCGTCCTGGGAAGGCGTGGTATAAAAGTGGCAACAATTAATTCATGAGTGTACCGTTTCACGTCAGGCGATGATGCGGCTGAACGGTTAGAGCAGATTCTCAAGGAAAGGGAGCCTCCGTGCACTCGGACTCAGAAATATCAGTGGTCTACCAAATCCTTAATGCGTCCACATCCCCAAGCAGCTGAGGTGCGGGTGGTGAAGTTGTAGGAAAGGCCGAAACCTTTGGGTATGACATTCAAGGTCACCAGAATTTCAGTGGTTGTTATGAAGACAGTCGTGATAGACTCCGAGGACTGAGAGGCAAAGGGGGCCCATTCAGACCCGGGTCCAGCATTTAAGGTCCCGGGTCTGGAGAATGCTGCGGACGCCGAGGATAGTGTTCTGGTTGAAGAAGAGCCAGTGGATGCCCAGTCCCAAACGAGTGATTCGACACCGGTCCAAAGCCTGGAACCAGAATATGCTCGGATGATGCAAGTCTCGGCCGAAGAACTGGACCTGGAACCTGCCGTATATATTTGATAAGGAAGTGATTTGATGGCGCAGCTACGAGACCAACTTATCATGCTCCCGGCAATTGAGGAACCGACCCCAGAATGTAACATCGACGAAGCAAATGTCGGGGTCCCTGGGGTCACAACCCCAGAGATGTAGTCGAAGATGAGAGGTTCCTGAAACGCCATCGTAACATCTTTCTGGGAGATGACAATGCAGCTCCGACTCCGGCTAGGAGCGTAGTGTGTGATAGCGATGTCTGTGAAGTGAAACCAGTAGCTTTGTGTGCAAGAAAGATTGCGGCACCGTTCTTGGTGAAGGTGTTTGAACTCCTGAAGAAGTTGTTAGAGGCGGAGTTCATTGAGCATTCAGACTCCGCGTAGTCATCACCTACTGTGATCGTGCTGAAGAGGAATGGCGTAGACATCAGGATGTGCATCGCCTACCGGCTTTTGAATTTGCTCATCAAGCTATCCCGCTACCCTTTATGTCTGATTGATGATCTGCTGGTAGACTTTAAATCCGCGATGCGGTTTATGAGTCTCGATATGGCGAGTGGATTCTGGGCGGTGCGTATGACTGAACGTGCGAAGTTGATCTCTGCGTTCGTCTGCCCGTTTGGCCACTTTCAATGGTTCAGAATGTCTTTTGGATTGAAGAATGCGCCGCTAATTTATCAGAGCGTCATCAACAACTGTCGGTGAGGATTCATCCGTCTACCTCCTGAAGAAGAAGCGATGGTTGACCCAGAAGTTCTAGAGTTCCTGAATCTGGAGCCTCAAGAAGCCCTGGAACCTGCAGTGGAAATATGGGATTCAGAGATTCCATCACTGGATATGACTGTATTCCGACGCAATATTCCGGCTCCATCACAAATGGGTCCAGTCCTGGGGAGAAGCTCATATATTGACGATATAGCTCATGGGGCGTCGACCTGGGATCATTTATGTGAGGTCCTGGACGCGTTGTTATACAGCTGCGAAAAATTATTACTCTGTAAGCTTGCCGAAGAGTGAATCGGAAAGTTGACTACCCATTCCTTTCTCATGAAGTGAGTGCAGACGGAATCAGAGCCTTGCCGAAGATCGTCAAAGGCATAGAGGACTTACCCTTTCCATCAACTTACAAAGGGGTACAGTCCTTCTTAGGCAGTCTGAATTACTACAATAAATTTATTGAGAACTTACCAGTAGTTGCCGCTGTGCTATACGAACTGGACGAAGAGCTCGTACGTGCTGGACGGAATCTGGAAGGCGCGAAGGAGTCCTTCGAGAACTGAAACGTAAGATCGTGTCGACCCCGCTGCTGCGGCATCCAGAGAGAGCGAAGCCTTTCGTGATTAATGCGCATGCTAGCTCGTGGGCAGCGTGGGCAGTTTTGGGTCAGGAACACGAAGGACTCATACATCCAGTACGATTTTCTGGCAGAGTGTTGAAAGAATCAGTTACCATATAGCTGAGAAGGAAGAGCTTGCAATCTTGCGGACTCTGGAAGTTTTCAGACCTCTGATCCATGGATCAGAATTCCCGGTTGTGGTGTATACGCGGTACTCTGTGCTAAAGTGGTTACTAGAATCCAACACTGCAGACGGACGGAATCTGAAGTGGGGGCTGGAACTATCAAGATGGATACTGAAAATTCATCGGACTCAGAAAGATAAGGACGGCCTTGCAGTCATCCTTGGGTCCGGTATCACTCCCAGGGAACATTTAGATAAAGTTGCAGAAACCCTGATTCCCGCCAAGGGGCGTCTGAAAGTGATGCCCCCAGTGAGTCTGGAGATGTTGGACGCAAACTATCAAGACTATGTTCTGAGTTTCGATGGCGCTGCGAAAGTTTCTACTCGCCGAGGAAGCTGCAGGCGTATATTGGGGAAGCTACCAGGGTGGCAGGTTGTGAAGGCTGAAGGACACATCCTGGAAGGTGTGACGGTCAACGACGCTGAATACCATGGTTTAATTCTGGGTTTAAAGCTCGCTATGAAGTTCGATCTGAAGGAGCTCGTGGCAGTTGGTGATTCCCGAATCATCATCCAACAAGCCTGATCAATTGTAATCAGCCTAATTTGCAACGACGCTTGGTTGAATATGAGACTCTCAGGAAGAATTTTGTGTCTGTGAAGTTGATCCATGTTAAACGTGAATTTAACAAAGCGGCCGACTACTTGACCTCAAAGACCCTTGTGCTTGGAGAATCCTAGGAGCTCGATGCCCCAGACGAGATAGTACACCTACGTCCCGTATCCAGAATCCCTGAATCGATCATAAAGCCTCCGGAAATCCCAGGTACCCCTGCGACTGATGCGGTTTGTACGGACCAAGTCGAGTTTGAAAAGAATAATCCCGAGCCCGGAATACCTGAGTCGTTAGCTGCCGCTGCTGAGGCACAGGTGGTGAAGACGAGATCACGTGCAGAAGCAGACACAGGTTCTTGGACTCTTGTAGACCAGTCTGGACACCAGGATGAACGTTGGAGGAGAATAAAGGTTCACCAAGACGAGGATCCGTGGATTCAGCAAATGAAAATGGTTCTAAAAGGAGATGTGTCAGATCCTCCACGGAAACAGGTGAAGAAGATGGCTAAGGTTTCCGATCAATTTGTGTTGGATTTACGAGAAGACTGAGTGCACCCACTCCTGAAAGACCACGCAATAAACAGTCGGAGATCAGACTAATGGTCCCAGAGACTCTACGTGTGGATATGTTATATTATTTGCATGAAGCTTTTCAGGGTGGTCACCAAGGAATCAACAGGACATTTGAGACTCTACGTGTGGATATGTTATATTATTTGCATGAAGCTTTTCAGTGTGGTCACCAAGGAATCAACAGGACATTTGAGAGCGCTTACGCTCAAAGTTCTACTGGATCGGGATGTACGGCGATGTTCAGAAGTTTGTGAGAGAGAGGATAGATTGTGCGTCAGCCAAGGGACGACCACCGGTGCTTGACCCGTCACCTGGCAATATCGAACCAAGATATCCGTTCGCTCTATGGATTTCGTCACTGAACTACCTGAGTCCGATCGTGGCAATACATACTTATTGCTGTTCCAAAAACAATTCTCAGGTTACGTCATATGCAAACCCATGGGGAATACTGAAGCCTAAGATTTTGCGGAAACGTACGAGGAGTGCGTGTTCCGAAGATTGGGAGCAAGTTTTATGATCAGACATGACCAGGATCCCCGCTTCATGAGCAAGGTGTTCGCGAGATTCAGAGACCTTCTCAAAAGTAAGCACTGTGCGACGTTGGGATATCGGCCTCAGGCCAATGGACAACAAGAATGCTCGGTCCAAAACGTAAAGCGAAGTGTCAGAGCGAATGTCGCTGAAGTTGACCGGAACGACTGGGATGAACATGCAGAACGTCTCATGTTCGCCTTGAACACTTCGTTTGACGCTGCGAGATTGGACACCCCATTTTATCTAGTCCATGGCTGGGACGCCCAAGGAACCATATCTGCAATGCTGGGCCCGAAGCCATCCACAGTTCAAGAACGGACGGCTTTGGAGTGGCGTCGGAAAATGCAACGGGATTATAGCTCTTGCATGCACCGAAGACTTGCAAAAGAAAGCGAAGCGTGTGAGATCTGCAGCACAAACCCGTAAGTGGAGAGAACTTTCGGATCGTGTAAAGGCAGGTTTCGAAGCTGGTCATTCTGCCTGGTTGTATATTCTCAAATACCGTACAAGATTGGGCCGCAAGCTAGCTGACTTGTGGCACGGACCTTTCCGAATCGACAAAATACATGACGACTTCAGAGTCAAGCTCAAAATCCCGGATACAGGTTACCGTGTGAATCCGTGGGTCCACACTAGTCGCCTCAAACCTAGAGCTCTGTTCCCTAAGCGACCGACCTCAGAGATACAAGTCTCAGAAAAGACGATTTTGATGCAGCCTTGCTACCCGAGGATAGTTGGGAACCGGACACTGCACAAGATGAATATGAGTTTGAGGAGATCCTGGACCTCAGGTGGATCAAACGTACATGGACCTCCAATCGATCTCGGGAATATCTAGTTAAGTGGAAAGGATGCACGGATCCAGAGTGGATACCTCTGGTCCAATTTAATTGTGGGGCATTGCTATACGAGTTCGACCAAGGTGCTAAAGCAAGAGCACGTTTCCAAGCTATGCAATCCGGAGACGATCACCCTGGGAACTAGGGTCGAAAATAGTCCGGCCCAAGGAACTTGTATGTGTGAACAGGATAGTATTAATTTTGAGAGCCAGCATGTCTTACATGGCGAGGATTATCCTTGAGTGGTAAAAAAATCAAGACATGAGAAGTGAGAAGTGAAGAAATTCGGCATTAATGAACTTACTTCATGAGACCTAAAGAGAGGAGGATAACTCCGACATCCAGAGTACGTGGAGAGCAACAACTGACGAAAGGGGTTCACGCTTGAGAAGCAGCAGACAAGGGAATCCCATTCCGGGCTTGGCGTTCGGGCTTCATGAGCTTCGAGTGCATAAACGCAGGGACTGAGGCCAGAATGTCATCTTCACAGTGTACCGCAGCTCATTGAGTACGGACGGGGTCTTCCACGTCCAAATCGTTAAGCTGAACAGCGAAGTCAGGGACTTCACGACGAATAAGGGGCGAACGTTCAGGTTCCTTAAGAATCCAGTGGCACGCACACACAGGAAGTGTCCACAGACCAGGTTCGTAAAGCATCGTCCTCGGAAAGCCAGCGATTGCGAATTTAAGTAAAATGCACTAAATACACTGTGACGATGTGGATTATAATTCTGAGAGATGGAGAGACGAGAGAGTGAAGTAATGTGCTGATTGGGGAAGATGAATGAGTTCAGAGCTGGCACCTGCGTGAGACATGGAGAGAGGCAGTTCTAGATGAAGGAAGAGCTGGCAGGTGTGTGCTCAAGGAAGGAACCATAGGCTCGGAAGTGATTATCCAGGATAAATGGTCGTCCAGGATAGATAGCCACCCAGAATAAATATCCATCCAGGGTGAATGGCCATCCAGGATTGAGAACCATCCAGGATGAAATGAACCACTCGGTCCGAGTCGCCAATACCCTGACGATAGGTACTCCAGGCAGGGAGAAGAGCGCCCTGAAGAATGTATCCCGGACACCCACCTGTCCTGACTTGAGCCGCCCTGGTGTTACAGCAACCAACCTCGACTACGAATGTGTTAACAAGTGCCTCAGAGGTGTCGCCACGTGATGTGCGACGAATGATCACCAGGATTAACCACGCTGATGAAGGACATTCAGGATTGACGAGAGTCCTCTCTGGACGACCAAGTGCAGACGTGGTTGGATGTCGAGTCGACCAAGTGCAGACATGGTTGGATGTCGCTCAAGACCCACACAGGTCAGCTCGTCACGACGTACAGACATCTATCGACACGCGAGGTCTGCGGGAACCATCAACATTTGATGTGTCTACCGGTAGGTTAACTTCCCATACTGAAGTCTAGAAGCCAAGACGTGCAAGCACCGTCATCATTGATGAGTGTATGAAGAGAATCAAGAAGAAGACCCCAAGAAGACATAAGATTGTAAGACGTTAAGATTTAAATAGAGTTCAATTTGCCGTGGAAGAGTTAAGTGAGGATAAGCTGCCTTACTGAACGCGCTGAGGAGCCCGAGCTGAGGACCACTAAGGCCACATCGACACACGAGTACGTTGTGTGGACTCTCAACAAGTTTCAAGTTCCAGTTAGCAGGGGACCAAGACCGATCGTGCGGCTTGGGTTGATCCTGACTATTCCATATTCCAGTTGCAGGGTATTCGCGTAAGTAAGTACCCGCATTTCATATTAACGACTGCGATTCAGGAGGTTTGCTAGTGATCACCCCTGGGTTTTGTATTGAGAATTGCTAAGAAGTGAAAGGAAGTGTATTGGATTGATAAGAAGTCTCTGAAATTCAGGGTGGTGCGTGTGAGACAAGAGTGCATCCAGGATTGACCAGTATCCTGGGTGTGTTACTCTAAGTGAGACTGGTGAGAAGACCCACCGTTCAAGGGTCCGAAAGAATAAGAACGGTTACATATTAGTGACGTATATTGAACTCTGCATATTTAGGTTAGTCTAGGTTGAGAACTCCCCTCGTGTTCTACTAACCTCTCCCCAGTTGTGACCAGTGCCCGATCCTGAATTGTCGGCAGCACTCCACATCCTGGAATACATTTATCCTGGACAACTCCCCGGTGAAATAACTGTTCCGCCGAATCAATCAAACCGACAGGGATAACACAAGGACACACGTCCATTCAGGGTGACTTGTCATCCTGAGTGTCCAAATTCTGGAGGTCCCTAGATCCTGGATGACCTTCCGTTTCTGGTTACGCTATACATTTCATACACGAAATGTTTCCACCGACATCGTGTCAACACGATTAAACACATTCCCGCACAATGAAAATACACCAATCATTTGGCCCAACACTATGGATAATTTACAAGTATACACACAAAGACAATGATAAGGGTTCAATGGTAGGTATGGATTCGTTAGAAATTTCTAGTGATAGATTCATAGAGAAGAAAGAGGGTAATCTTACAGGATACACATCATTCTTGTTCGTCGGCGGTGGCCACACTCTTAATCGCATCAAACAAGTATTCGAAGTTGAACAAGCAATCATCATCTACCTCATCTCCGGAGTCATCTCTATCGCTGTCCCACCAGCTCACGGCATGAGGCCTTTGGTACAATGGTATACTGGTTGGTCTGGTGCCACCGATGTTCACGTAAATGAAACCAAGCCTCTCGATATTAGGTACTCGAAGCCGATTGCGAAGTTTGTTCTGGATAAATCCGTGGACACTCCACAAGCGCTCAGTCGCTTCTGACGAAGTCGGAATGCTCAGCACCTTCTCGGTAAAGTGAAACAGCTGGAGTAGCTTTCGTCTATCAATCACCTCTGCAACGGAGATCAGCGCTGTACTTGAGTTTGTCTTCGGTAGATCGTGACTTGTTCATACCAATGAAGTGAAACAGTTCAAAGCGAAAGCTGGTTGAGGCAAGGCAACCCAAAACGCTCAGGAAGATCAACAGTGTCAGCCACAGTCTCCCATAGACTATGGCCCGTACAAGCGGATGTATCCTTCGAAGGATCGAACTAGTACGTGATTTTAGTCGAATTAGAGGGAGGGCAAATGAATTCCACCGTTCGTCGCCTAGTTTCAGGATAGCAGGTTGCACTTATCAATCAAAAATCCCAGGCATCGGTTTCGTATAATCGGGGAGTTGTTTCAGGCGTTCAAAATCGTGCACCTTATCATGGGTTGGAGCACGTATCAGCTTCAAAATGGGCTAGCGCTCGCGTGATGGGTTTGGTCAGGTTGATAACGACATTTGCTGCGGCCCAAAACGGCTTGTTCTGTAAAATGACTCGATCTTCTTCCAGTGATTTTAGTAGCTTATGGGCCAGCCTAGTGCTCCACCAGCTCTCGCGCCGCAAACGCTCTCGTCGGCGGTCTCTTGTTGCAACAGATGCTCTTGATGCCCCGCTCCTGCGCGTACCGTCGGGAAGAGGCTGGAGTTGACAACTCAACAAATTTAGATTCCTGGTAAGCTGACGTCGCTTGGTCCGTATGCGATCTAACAAGAAGTCTCTTGCTCGCACAAACGTCACTAACGTTACAGCTTTCTTCAGTACATCCGCAAAGAGCTTCATGTTAAACATATCTTTTAAAATAAAGTTGGACGCGTGCGTAGATCATCCATTAAAATTCACATTTGGGTATTTCGTTTCGACCAGAGCTACATTGTCGGATAGAACTGCGATCACTTTACGAACCCCCGCTTCCACCTTTCATATAACCTGCTAAAATTCTATCGCCATAAACACTTCAATATGGGCTTCACTTCTTGTTGTTCCTGACGGCTACATCATTGGCCGCATATGCGGTGACACTTGAACATACTTCACAATGCACTCCCGATTGATGTTAGACCAACCATCTGTAACGATGATAAATCGAGGTTGACGTTGTAAAACTCTCCCGATCGACGTTTCTCCATCGTGTGGGCCATATATTAAGAACGAAGTTGCTAGGGCGTGACGTGATGGAAACTTCAACCCCAGACGTTAACGTGTTAGTGAATGACGTATGTAGGGTTTGTCAATCACGCGGAATGGGATGCCTGCAGTGTGGAATGTTAGTACTATGTCGAGATGGATTTTTTTCGCTTCTGGCTTGGTCATCTCGCGTTTTGTGGGCGTGCTGTAGCTAAGAGGAGCTGATTTGCGACTTTTAGCACTTCGAGTAAGTAGATCGAGTTATATTAAGATGAACTTAGAAGAGAACGAATATCACGTTTGTACTTCACGAGAAAAACGATTGTGTGATTGTTTTTTAAATGTTTCTGTAGAGGAAAGCACCGCAAGCAACAAAAGCCCTTTGGCTATTCGTGACGTTACTAGCCTCAGCTAGATAGATATACATAGATATACACGCGTGCAGGAGCGGTTCAACAAGGAACCCTCAAGTTTTCTCGTAACTCTCTCTTCTTCATCATAGCCATGCCATCAGCTTTCACTCGCTATAGGTAGCCATTCAAAAAAACACAAGTACCAAACTGTTGGTGCAACCTAAGTGAAAGTGAAAGCATTGACGCTCCAAGTCTTGTAGTGGCCAGTATTAGTTGGACAAAGCTTTGTTGGGGAGCAGAACCCTGGAACGGTTTGAGAATGTACCTTGCTCTTTCGCGCAGTAATATTACTCCACATTGTCTTCGTAGCCGCCGTAGCTTTAACACAGGTAAAATGTGACGATAAATATGGCTCCCGGGGCGCGCGTTTACGATGCCTTCGTGGCAGCGCATCCCAGACACATCAGGATGCTGTTTTATATCCATCTTTTGGCGAATTTCCGTAAATTCGGCCATTATAGAGTCTATATTGTAGCCCATTGACTTGAAGGGATGACTTGGACAGCTTGAACGATATTGATTTGTGTGTGGTGACGTGGATGAACACATTTTCTCACCGAGATCTTATTCGCACTTCACCACAACTTCCACTTCTTCGTCCGGTTTGGAGAAAGTCCGAAACTCGATATCCTACCGGGGGCTTAACCTTGACGATGTCTACCACAGTCGTCTGAACGGGCTTCTCCAAAACGGACTCACCCTCTCCATCCGGACTCAGCACCGAGCCGGATGGTGCGGAGTCATCGACGTAGCTCCCCTCGGGACGAACATCTTCGTCATCCGGAGACACTTGGTGCGCATCATTCTGGACGAGTGACTCGGATGCCGTCTCGCCTTGAGTCCCCAACTTCTCCTCCTCAGCCGCTCTCCGCTTCGCCGTATTTGTCGCCACATTAGTCGCCGCAATCTTCTTTCGACGATCACGTTCAACTTCCTCGAGCGATCTCTGCTCGGACGGAGACAGCCCTTGTAACCAACGAGAAGACCGAGTCGCATCGCCCCGTTCCATATCAACTCGTCCCACTTCTTGCGTGTTCTTCTTCTTTCCAGCCATAATCATCGGATAAGAAAGTAGGTTACTATCGCACCCTAAAACCAATTAATATATAAACAACTCGGTGAAAACAGTTGATAATCAAATCCGGGCACGCGCACCAGCCGTGGTGATGTGGATGAACACATTTTCTCACCCAGGTGTATAGTTCCGTGACGCAGACGTCTCTGATATCGAAAGGACAGAGAGTCTTTGAATCAGAACTCCAGATGACCAACTAGTGATCTGAACGGAGGTGGTGTGTGACCTATCGATCCGTTTGTCTTCGACCAACAGATGGGTTCCACCAAATGAGTTGTTAGATATCAATCTGAACCGAGTGTCTTACCAAACGAAGACTTCCGAACCTGGTATAAACAGAAGAAAGGAGCTTACACACAAAGCTTCCTCCAGTTAACCTATTCAATACAGAGTTATATACAATATGCAGCATCTTCTTATTCTTCTAGACCTTGAAGAGGTCGGTCTTAACACCAGTCGAACTTGGGTTCCGATCGAGACGCTGGTCTGTCTCGTCGGCAATCCCTTCTTAACGTTACGCGCACCACTAAAATAATGAAACTGGTTCCAAATCCAAGATACGTTTCAAAACAATATACGTCCTATCTCACAGTAATCAATCAAAATACAGTCCTAGGGGCGATCACTAACAAACCTCCCAAAACCAGCGGGTAATATGAAATATAACGCTCCGTCCGGAAATGTATACGAGCTATAACTTGGAAATGAAATAGAGCAGATCACACCTTGGAGCGGGCCGCCACAGTCCCCGTCTAATTTGGTCTTAACGTACACAAGGACTCCACGTTGGGTCGCGTCCACAACGGTCCTCTTTCGGGTGTAGTGTCTTCGGTCCTCCTGGGCCCAAGTTATCTAGGCAGGCTTCCCCAAAGCTCTTGTCACCTTCCAGGCAAAAAGAATTCTGTGTAAATTTGTCTAGTAAAAACTATGTATTTGTAAACGATTTTGTATGCGAATCCTCACATATTCCGAAATGATTCGACTTGAGTATGGTAGAGGCACCCTACGAAACTTTGAACGGTACCCAACGAGTTGAAGACTGAAGTCCAGACGGCGCTAGCAAATCTTGGTCTGGTCGGACTGGTCGGTCGTTAAAGACTAGACTTTGTACAGTCCTATACTGACTGGCCGCCACCTTCGGGCGACATCGCATCTTCGTAGGACATCTCATCTTTCTCAAACACTTGAACTTCTTGGAGAACCTTGGACTCCATGGTAGCGTAAAATTTCAACTAAACTTGGACTTCTTCTAAAGGGGTACCATGGACTTCTCGTTCGGAGAGATATTGTTCCATTTGCACAATCATACATCCATTCAAAAAGGTACATCCACGTTTAGTCCAACCATACGGGAATAGGCTGTTGGGAATGCGCGATTGTACTCCTCCCACCAATCACAACAATTCGTCAGCTCCACAAAGAGCTAACGACGAGTGGGATCAAAGGAATATACTCGATAGTCCTTGACTCGATCCCCTTCCGGGCTCCACTTGACTATGCGCTGGTAAGGTGGTAGGTCGTAGGTCGACCAAAACTGACGTCCTTGATACGAGCACTCGAAGTCGTCTTCTCCTCTTCCTTGAACGTGACACTGCTTGCCCTTCAGGGGTGGAAGGTGCTTGACTTTTCAGTCAGACGCAGGGGTGCTGGGCACTTGCTCCGGTAGTAAGAATTACTGGGAAAGTGCTTCCAGTCTTCGACGATGACTCGTCGGCCTTCAATACGACCAA
>NBNE01001100.1:0-14670 GCA_002215365.1 Phytophthora megakarya | reverse complement strand
TGCTTACCTCCTCGTAGAAATACGCTTGGCGCTTGGTCACCTCACACGAGGTAAAACGCCACATTCCGCGTGCTGCCACATCTTGGGAGAATGGTACACGTTTGAATCCCATAAAATGCAGCGCAATGTCATTGTCCAAGCTCGAAGCGACTTTCACGTCGAGTTTCTCCTTTTCAATTTCCGCAAACTTTTTCGGGTCGTACTTCACATCAACTTCATCAAAAGCAGAGTCAAGTTCCAATAGCAGCTGCGTGTGAACAGCCTTTTGGTCGGTGCTGACACCGAGTGAGAGCAGCTTAGATTTATCGGGGCGTGGAGGTCCAGGCACCACCTGTCCCAACAAATTGTCAACAAAATAGACATCACATAACCACAACACAGTACTTACATCGTCCTCCGGTTGGTCCTCCAAAATCTTCTCGAGACACTTGGCCAGCTTGATCTGTCCTTCCAGCGTAGACTTGAGTTTGCGGTTTTCCTGTTCAGCACGTTCTCTGTCCTTGTATTGTCGGTTAGCGAGACTTTCCCAGACGGACGCCAGCAGCGTCGATCCCTCGGAGCTGGGTTTCCCATTAACCGCCAGCTGCGAAGAGCTTCCATTGGGCGATCTGTTGCGTGACTCCTTGTTTTTCAGGTCTGCCAAGCTGCTCTCCATCTCCTGCACCTTTACACGTAGATACAGCAGCTCTTCTCTCTGTCTCCGGATGCGTTTCTTGGTGGGTTTCTTTACGTCCACAGGCAGTCCATTGGCTTCTGCTGCAGCTGCGGCCATTGCGGCATTAGCAGCTGCAAAGTCCTTGGCAGTTCTCGTGGGGGAAGGTGCACGTGCTCGCTTCATTTTCTTGACGGTCTTGGCTCTGGGTCCAGTTGAAGGAGTCGCATCGTCACTGTTGCTTCCGTCGCTTGTGGACGCGTCACACTGAGTCGTCAGCACCGCCAACGCACTCGTAAGCGACGTGTCCGACTCGGTGGAGGTATCTGCACCCATCATGAGGCCCGTGAACTCCCCCATCGGCTGGGCAGAAGGCTTAAGCGAGTCCAGGAGTCCGAGCGCCGGATCCGCAGTAAACAAGTCGCCAGTCTGCACGTCCGCCAGCAGCGCGTCCAGCTCCGCGTCGCCCGACATCATCTCTGCGTCGCTGCCTACGTCGCACGTGCGAGCGCCGGATCCGCAGTAAACAAGTCGCCAGTCTGCACGTCCGCCAACAGCGCGTCCAGCTCCGCGTCGCCCGACATCATCTCTGCGTCGCTCCCTACGTCGCACGTATCTGCGAAGGCCAACGCCTGCTCCAGCGCGAGCGGGTCTTCGAGCTGGAAGCTGTTCATCATGAGCTGCTTGGGACAGCGATAAAGCTGAAATGCGGTATTTTATAATAGGTAGCGCGGAATTAATGACCGACTCAATTTGTGATTGTGCTCAAAGTGACATGGGACAAATCAGTTGACTTGAGTTGAGTATGCAGAAGTAGCGAACGTGATTACGCACGTTTTTAGAGAATAGGGTTAAGGTCGAATGTTTACTACCGTAGTTTTAGCAGCAAATCGGACTAATAATTCGGACTAACTAATTCGGACGACTACAATTTAATTTGTCAAATTGTGGTGTTTGGTTATTAACCATTTCTTCACTCACAACTACATGTACAGTCTAGACAAAGTTCGTGCTGTATCCAGTCTTCTCTGGCGCAACTTCGTTGCTTGAAGTGGTTGATCCTGCTTGTTTCGCGCGCTCCATTTGAATTGCGTGGGTTTTCAGTCGCTGCTCGTAGTACTTCTTTTCGCTGGCTTTCGTGTAGGAAATAGTCCCCAAAGTGGCAAGTACAACGACAACAGCAACCGCGATCGATAGTTGCAATGGAGGACCGTACTGTTTATCGTTCGCCTTGACGCTGGTAGTCTCCGTGCAACGCGGTCCAGTCCAAGTGTGCGATGCACATTCACACCGTCCGTTGGTACAGTAACCAGTTCTCACAGGTGAAGCACCTTTAGATGCAATAGTGCAGTCATCGTCCGAGTTGCAAGGTGCCTTGCCAGCAACTTCTACCACCAAATTGTCGAAATCCTGGTAGCTGTCAATATGGTCTTCAATCCATTGCTTGGTTGGGTGCGACTCGGGGTCGCAGCCGTAGGCCATGGTTGAGGTATCTTGATAAACGCGAATATAATCGATCTTCATCTTCATGGGGAAGGCGTCACAAATCGCGTTCGTCTTCTTATCCTTCCTGTCCCCGTAGCAGCCTGAAAAACCGGCATTAGGCGGTCTGGACCCCCATGAGCTCGAGAGTGCAACGTTGAAGATAAAGTACATGGGCTCTTCGATCATAATTTTCTTGGGATTCATTTGAGCAGCGTCTTGAGGTGGATTGGTGACGGTGGAAGCTGGGATCTCGTAGAGAGGATGACCCTCAACTTCCCATCGAACGTAACCTTCATTTCCAGGGATCCATTCAACAGTGTACGTGACCCAATCGAGGTATGCTGCAAGTTGAATTCCCCAATTTGAGGAGAGGGCATCCATTTGATACATGAATGACGATGCTGCGCTTGTTGATCCTCCCGACTCCGTGCATTTAGGCGCAGTATTTCCTGCATCGCACAAGTAGGCACCAGTGTAAGCATTCATACGTGGGAAGCAAGTACCGTTGGTGTTAACGCCCCAGTGCTCCGTCCCGTTGTCCATGAACCCGAGATCCGCGTTCACATCGAACGATGCCGGGCAAATGTCAATCGAACATGCATTTTCCGTAATGCCTTTTGTCAGCGACGCATTGATTGCTGAAAATGTTTGGAGCTCATCGTTGTCTGAAGCGCATAGATTGTTTGCACCGTACCGCATACCTTGGTACCATGACTTGTACCCACGAAGCTTTTTGTAGTACGCTGTTGGCACATCGGGATTGTTGGCGCCAGTGGTCTTACAGCCATAACTGTAAATACAGCCTGTACCCTCCTTGTCGTGCAACTGTCGAAACTCGTCGGGCATACCGGGGCCAATTTGCATGGACGACGAGATCTCGGTTCCTCCACCTTCCAAGATGTCGATCTCAGGCGCACCACGACCTTGATACGGATTCATACCAGAGCCTGGATTGGGATCGCATGCACTGATGCGTTGATTTTGGGAGTCGAAGACAGTATCGTTGCATTCGTTATATGAGAATGGCCAAATACGAGCTGTTGAGCCAGTGAAGATAGCACGCCCTAGATTCCCGAACATCCAGATACCGGGCCAAGTAGGATAGTAGTCAATACTTTTAGCTCGAGTGGTTTTTGTTGCCTTGACAAGATCAGGATTTCCAGAGTCAGCACCGACTACACCAGGTAGCTGGGCACGCACAACGGCCAACCCTCCCTGATAGCAGAACTTGTTCCAACCTTGCACCATAGCAGCTCGGTAGTAGAAGGAGACATTTTCATATCCGGGGGGTGTAATATAGTCGTTCCAGACTGTGATGTTCTTTTCGTCAATGTCGGACTCGATGTAGAAGTAGCAATTATTGTCGTCGTCACACTCAGTAGATGTCATGTTGATAGCGTAGATTTCCAGAGCAGCATTCACACCATCGGGTTTGTCGACTGCGGTCCAGAGATGATCTTCGCCCGCCTCGAATGTTCGACCTTTCTTGTTGAACTCGTCGCTCATGATTAACGTCCAATTCTGTCCTCGAGATGACTTGTGGAATTGTGCGTTTGCAGGTGTATCAACATCCACCCATGGCAATATGCTCGACTTGGTCGAGTAGGAGATTTTCGCTGTCACGAGCGAGATCGTAACGGTGAAGATTGCCACCAGCACAGCGAGGGCTTTCCATCTAGACATGATTGGTATTCAATTGGATCACCACTGGGTTAGTTGAAAAATGAAGTCACCACATTTCTGAAGCCAAGGCGAATACTGCCGAACACGGTGGCGTCGAGTAATGTGTATTACTCGACAGTGGTAGCAACTTATGTCAAAAGCTGCTGTTTCGTGTTTGCAAATTGCAACTTGCAAAATTAATTGTCGCAACAATTGTTTTTTAACTAAAAAATAAATTCAATTAAGAAATTAATATATTTTTAGTAACGTTAAATAAAAAAATAATCATCCTGATGACGCCACAACGGTACTGCACCACCTCTTCCACAACTTGCTTCAGTTTTCAATTCCCAGTTCGCGAACTCAGTTTTCATGAACGCACCACTTCCAGAATTACTCGGGTTAAATAAAAAAATAATCATCCTGATGACGCCACAACGGTACTGCACTACCTCTTCCACAACCTGCTTCAGTTTTCAATTCCCGGTTCGCCGACTCAGTTTTCATGAACGCACCACTTCCAGAATTACTCGATGATGTCTCGCTGTCGCTTGATGACTTGCTCTCGCCGTTGCCTGCGTCAACACTTCATTCAGATCACTCTGACCAAGTAATCCCAGTTAAACAGAAGAAGAAGCGCGTGCGGCGTGAAACGCGAGAGCTCAAATATCTGTTAGAGCAAACTCGTGAACTGGAACTCAGACTAGAACAACTCAAGAAGCGAGTACCTGCCAGTGCTAACACATCTTCTGTCACCACTACCAGCTACGAGACAACGACTCCATCGGTGTGGGAGAGTATCGCTGAAAGACAACTAAAAGAAAGACTGCAGAGTGAGCAAACGCAAAAGGACCTGCGAACCGCATGTGTTTTACAGAATAAACTCGTACATGAACTCAAGAAGCAGCTCAAACAATTTGCAGGTGTTAGAAATCTACCAGCGCTGATGGAGTGCAAGTCGACACAACTTTGGGATCTGCTGTCGGATGACAGTTCTGGAATCTATGCAGAACAACTCACGCAAGTGGCAAAAATGTACCTGAAGATGCAACAGCAAAGTGCACAATCTAGCAAGGCGCTACAACTTTCGACGGAACTCACACAAGGTGTCGATGTTTTGAAACAAAAGCCTGGTGAAGCAAATGTTATGTTCGAGATGAGTTGTGGCACAACAGTCCCATTTGATGTCCACGTTGCAGGCAATGCATATTGGCGCTTGTCTGCTGACGAAGCATTTCGCCGACAGGGAGATCTACACCAGGTACGATAGCAGAATGCGAGATTTGATCAGTTTGTCTTTGTGACGTTGTATCTTCACTAGGACCTGGACGGAAAGGCAGACGTTGTGTCAACTTCGTTTGACTTGCAAGTGAATTTGGAAGGGTTCACAGCTATTGTGCGCGGAAAACACACTTGCAAGAGATACATCAACAGTGACAGTGAAATCATTGTGTGGGCAGGCTATGCGGATCCGGTCGAGCTCAATGGCACCAAATTTACAGGCATGCAGTGCAGAAAAACAGGTTGGATCAAGCTGCAACGAGCAATGGGACAACCGTCTGCATCGACTTGGGTAGAAATGTACTCCGAGATGACCCCTGTGTTCAAAACTGGAGTGGAGAGAAAGTGGCAGATCGATGCGCTCCTTGACTCGATGTCCAAAGCCCACAGCACAACGAACGAGATTTACTGCCAAATGGTACGCGAGTTACTTCTGGAGGAAGACATGAAGGCGACATACGGAAGCGATGCACTTGTACCGTAGACTAGAAGCTTTTGACTTGCATATTACATGAACGAATCTAGGGTAATGTATCGCGCAACCATTTTCCCTGAAGCAGAGCGTCTTCTACTCGGTGATTGAAAAGCGTCACTGCTGCGTCCCACGCAGCGGCCCCAACCTCGTTAGCATGTGCCACGATACGCTTCAAATCGTCCTTGTCATGTCGACTGGCTTCACGATGAGATTCTATCACTGCCGTCGGTCCAAGCTCTAACAAGTCATTTTCTCGCACAACCAGGCACATCGTTTCGTAAAATGCAATGGGGCGATAAGACCTGGGGTCGATGAAGGTTTGCGAAATAAACACAGTCCTGTTTTGCTCGACATATTTTCGCGTTACTCTGCAGTTTTTGATCGCGATGGTGACCCCACCACCAGAAAAAGACTCAACCCAGTAGGTCAATAATGCGCTCCTAGTTTTGTCGAAGTACTTCACAAACACAAATTAGTTTGACGCAAATGCGGAAACAAGAATATCAACGACTTACGCTTGATGCCAAGTTTTTTGGGCCCTTCCAATCAAATTCTGCAAGACAACCCCAAACTGCTCTTGCCGTGCTCTTTGCGTGAAATGGTACGACGAACGAGTCGAGGAACTCGACAAATTTCAAGTCACTTCTTGACGACAAGTCCTTGCGACCAGGACACGACAGCTTATCGAGCCCTGCTTTTTCAAATACCCCGTCCACATTGGCATATATTTCATCCAGCCCCAAAATGAGCCCATCAAAAATTGGATCACTTCGGATTCGAATGCTGTCAGCAATAGTGGTCAGTTGATCGTAATGACTGCACAAGGCGACTGCGTTTTTCATCGTCTGCACATAAAAATTAAGAATTAGGTCGATAACGTATGCATGAATGCACGAACAAACCTCCTGAATGCTGTCAGCAATAGTGGTCAGTTGATCGTAATGACTGCACAAGGCAACTGCGTTTTTCATCGTCTGCACATATAAAGTAAGAATTAGGGCGATAACATATACATGAATGCACGAACAAACCTCCTCGCGCATACGACGTTGCAGTAGCCGTCGTAGAGACTTTGTGATGCGAATCTGTTGTTGTAGAGCAGCTCGCAGGGCGTTATTCTCGCGTACAGCGAGTTGTCGATCTACATCTTCCTGCTCTGCTTTCCTCCTCTGCTGTATTACTCTCTTCTGCTCACCGCTTGATAATGCAGGACTCGTTCCAACTCTCGCATTCTCGTTCGCCGCTGCCTTGAGTTGAGCTAATCGAGTGCGGAGCTTCTGCTCCGCTGCGTGGAGGTTTTGCATCTCCACTTTGCGACGTTTGACAGTCCCCATCACTTCTGGTCGACGTAGAGCTTGAGTTATTTCAGTTGAGTCCTCGAGCAATGAAGTGGCATCTGGTAAAGGAGGTTTCGACCATTGTCGTAGACCTAACGACTCCGATTCGGCAGCGTCGAATTCGTCTGGAGGAAAGAGAGATCGAAGAAGAAGTTGGAGATCTTCGTCCTCAGACATCGAGAGTGTGTCCAGCGGCGAACCGGGACGCTCCATCATGACGTACGATAGTATGCGAGACTTTGTCACGCTGACTCGCTGTCTCTCGACAACCGAAATCTAACGCAATATTTGGGTTAAGCTCTTATCATGCTGACAATTTTAGCAGATTTGCATACCGATTTTTTTCATTTTTCAATGCCTCGATCATACATGTACGTGGGTTACCATGTATATGTAGCGGAAGCTTATTATAATACTTTACTCGGCCATGGTTTCGTTGTTGCAGTGTAGCTGTTGTCGTTGCTTTGGCATCACTTCAAATTTGATGGCGAACATCATTCCGAACTGGCATAATCATTTGGACCGTTTCCTCATCGTAATCTTCAAAATTCCCATTTTGGCTGGAGACTCACAACAAAAGTTGCTCAACGACTCAGATGAGTACTATGTTCCCCGAGAATGTCAGCATCCAGCTGCGCTATCAGTCGAATATGAGCGAAGGAATTGTCGATTCTAAGCAAAACACGAATGCTGCGCAGCTTCCTGCCAAACCCAAGACAAAGCGGATTCGAAAGCAAAAACAAGAGCTGGAGTACTTGCGAAAGCTAGTGGGAAATTTGGAGGAGCAGATGTCAAAACTCAAGGAGAAACAACCCCAGCACAAGAAGCAGGTTGCTGTTACTACGAACACTCCTTCCATTTGGAAGGGAATAGCAGAGCGACAGCAAAAGGAGAGAACTCGGGTGGAGGAGAAGAACCAACAACTCCGTTCGTCCCTTGAAGGACAACTAAAACTTGCCATGAAGCTGGAAGGTCTTCTGCGAAAGCGTCCGAGGGAAGAGGTACGCCATGTAACGACTGTTAAACCTTGTGTCATGCATCGTGGTTGACTCTCGGTTTGGTCTAGGAAATTGTAAACCTCACTGAATCTAAACGCTCCAAGCCGTCGGTCAGTGCTGCAACAGACGATGAAATCTTTGCCGATCAATTGGCGCATGTACTTCGTGCTCATCTAGAAGTTGATAAGATTTTTACAGAACCGGAATTTTCGGACCCACGTATTTCGTTCTGCGATTTACAGGTGATGAATGATTCCCACTCGGACACCGGTGTCGCGTTCGTGAAGAGAGCGAGATCCACATTACCGTTTGACATTCAAGTGTCAGAACGGGCCTTTTGGCGTGCACTTGCTGTTGAAGGCACCAAGAGTGACAGCTACTTCCTTGATGAAAGGGTCACGGCAGAAAACGTAGTAGCTTATTCTTATGGGCTGAATTTCAAAGCAGGCCAATTCGAAGCCAACGTGCTTGGTAAACAAACGTATCGGAAGTACGTCGGGGATGACTACGTTGTGATAATGTGGAAGTGGGTTGTCGACCCAGTGGAAGTGAACGGCACGACGTTCTGCGGTATGCGCTGTCACGAGACAGGATGGATTATGCTTCGTGGTGTGAGCCTTGCGGGAGCTGACAACAATGACTCTTTCAGGACACTTAACGACACAAGACCGATAACGTCAACTCAGCTGCAGTCGTATTCAAAGATGACCATGGAGCTGCAGGACGACGTTGTCAACCAAGAACTTCAAATTGGCGCTCTCACTGATTTTGTGGTAAATCTGCACGACACTATCACTGAAATTTGCGGTAGGATGATATCCAAAGTGCTGGTAGAAGAGGACTGGAATCTAAATGGCTGGTTCTCCACCATGTTACCCTAAAACAATAAATCTACATGTACATGTAGTAGAGATGTTTTATGGCACTTTTTTCGATTGCACAATTTCTCAAGTTGATGATGATTGGTTAAAAGAAATTTCGTCTTATGGTGATTGGTAGAAAGAGACTTTTTGTAACGGTTCAGCAACACCAAAATGAGCGCTGCGGTTCGAGAGGAGCTACCGCTAGATGAAGCTTTAGAGCTGTTCACCAACCTCAGTACGGACGGGTTTATGCCCAGCAGTCCGTTGCCATGCCTTAACGCCGAAGTCGCGGCTCAAAACGCTGCATGGAATGCGAAGTCTTCCATCTCCACCGAGTGTCGTCCGACTGTGGATATTGACAACGTGAAGATGGAACCATCTCTCTCCATTCAACAGCCAAATGCGACGCAAGTGCCAGCGAAACCCAAGAAGAAACGTATTCGGCGACAGAAACTGGAACTTGAGTATCTGCGAGAGCTGGTGGTGAAGTTAGAACAGCAGATGACGCAGCTCAAGGTCAGTCAAAGAGAAAAGAACTTCTCTCCTGTCATCAAGACTGAGACGAAAGGTCCGTCGATCTGGAAAGGAATTGCAGAGCGACAGCAAAAGGAACGAGCTCGGGCAGAGGAGAAGAATCAGAAGCTCCGGGTGTCGCTGGAGGGGCAACTGAAGCTCGCGACCAAGCTGGAACGACTGCTACGAAAGCGTCCGAGGGATGAAGAAGTGGACGAGGCAACGGGGTACAAGCGCTGCAAACCTTTGGATGTGTCAATGGGTCTGACGGATGACGAGATTTTTGCAGATCAGCTGGCACACGTGCAACGTGCCCATCTTGATGCGGACAAAGTGTTTGGAGGACCGGAGTTTGCGGACCGAGCTGTTTCATTCTGTGACTTGCACGTGATGAACGATACAGGATCGGACACTGGTGTTGCATTTGTGACGAAGGCGTGTTCAATGCTGCCATTTGATTTTCAAGTGACGCAGACAGCGTTCTGGCGTGCTTTTGCGGAGGACGGGCCAAAGAAAATGAGCTACTTTCATGATGAAAGACTTTCGACAGAGAACCTGGTGGCTCGATCTTACGCTCTCCACTTTACTGCAGGCTCATTTAGAATGAATGTTCGTGGCAAGCAAACGTATCGCAAGTTCGTTGGCGATGACTGCACCATGATATTATGGAAATCACTTACGGAACCAATTGAGATCAACGGTATCGAGCTCAGTGGACTGCGATGCAATCAAGTAGGGTGGATCGTGCTTCGAGGCGTCAATCTCACATCGGGAGACGTTCAATCTGGTATCGATACTTCCATGACTATGATGTCAACGTCACTACAGTCATACTGTAAGATGACGCTGGAGCTACAGGATGACATTGCTGATCAAGACATCCAAGTGGGGGCACTAACAAATTTTGTCGTGAATTCCCATGATGCGATCACCGATATGTGTGGTAAACTGATCAACGAAGTGCTTGTAGAGGAGGACTGGAATATCAACGGCTGGTTAGAAAACATTGCTCTGTAAATTCACAATGCAATCCACGAACGCGGTTGATGAGTACGTGACAAGCTTTTATATTGCCATACTCTCGGTCAATGTGAGTGTCACGAAATCATGACTTATACATTCAGAATATCGCAAACTGGACTGAACGTGGAACTCCGAAAATCGTTCTCGTTTGTGGAGTTCCACGTCTTCCAGTCCTCTTCAACTAGCATTTGACTCAGTGACTGTGTGTACCAGTGGTTGATCACTTGATGAGACTCGGAAATGCAAGTGATAATTTCTCGAGCCCGTTGTTCCTGGTCGGTGTTGCCTTTTTGAAATCTTGGTAACATTTCGGAATGAATCTCAACAATTGAAGACGGTGGTTGTTCCGCGTTTTCCGAGCGCACCCGACGAACTCTAATCCAGCCAGACTCTTGAATCTGCACCTCAAAGCACTTTGCGATTTCCAATGGACTCGAGCGCCCTGCAAACACAATCGTGGTGCAGTCGTTGCTCGAGTCGATATACTTGCGGCATGCGTGTTTACCTCGCACGGGTACAGGCTGACCATAACGAGTAGAACTGCATGTGAACGAACGTGTAATCATATCACCTTTTGAACTGGAGACCTGCTCCATCATTATTCGGGTGAAGCATATTCAATTAGTCACGTCACGAAATCATTATAGAGAATCAATCACCTCACCTGGTCGGGAGATACATTATCTCCCAATGGTACCAAGGCAAAAATCCGCCAGCATGCTGCAGCGGTAATGGCGACATTGAACGGTAGCAACGAGGTTGCATGACTTTCCATCACTAAACCCGTACCGCAAGTTTTCAACTTGGGGACACCAAAGATGACACCCCACGATACCAACAAACTATCTGGGTCTTCGATCTGGTGTTGTTGTACTTCCAATCGAATTTTCACGAGCAGTGTGAATAAATCAGCAAATATTCCTTCTTCGTCCTGAGAAGATATGTCCCACGAGTAGTTTGTCTGCAACTGCTGTTTAAGCACGTTAATCTGTGTTTGCCACCGCTGCAGCAAGACAACACACAGTTTTTGTGTCAAGTCGACAAGCGGCGAATCTTCAACTGTTCTTACCTCATCGCGAAGTGCTTTCTCAATTTTTGAGTGGAGCGACTGAGCCACACGCCTCTGCATATGCAATGAGTGCTTGAGTTCCTTGTTCTGCTTCTCAGCACGCGCGCGATCATTGAACTGGTTATTCGCAATACGCTCCCATACTGCTGCTTGGTGACGACTCCGGTTTCCTGTGGTGCGTCGATAGCATACCCCAGTTCGAAAACTTTCGGTGCGATGCTTTTTTAGTTGCATCAACTGGTACTCCAACTTTCCAACCTGTTCGCGCAAGTCGTTCAGTTCGACTTGCTGTCGTCGAATCCGTTTATTCTTGTAACTATGAAAGAATCCTGCCTCAATCACATGAAGTGGTGCGTTGCTTCCCTCCGTGCGCGTCTCACTGTCTCCAGGATAGGATGGTGCTGCCATTATTTAGATGGAGAAGCTCAGCGAGTGAAGAAACGAGAAATGCTATGAATTTATGCGCCATACGGGTCCATACTGAAGTACTCACTACGTTCATCTCCATACTGCGTAATCAGTCGACCTCTACCGACATCTCGCCATCCCCGCAGAACGCTTTCCAATCTTCTTCAACAAGTATTTCACTCAACTTTTGACGGTACCAATCGTGTACCATGTGATGGGACCTCGATACCCAGTCGATAACCTCGCGTGCGCGTTGATTTTGATCCGAATGACCATATCGAAATCGTGGCAGTGTCTCGGAGTGCATTTCAACAACTGCGGCAGACTGTTGGTCCGTGCCTTGGTCGCGCACCTGACGAACTTTGATCCATCCAGTCTTTTGGAGTTGCACTTCCTGACAAGGAGTGTTAACCTCAGCGGGACCTGTGCGTCCAGCAAATACGATGGTGACACAGCCATCCTTATCCACGTATTTTCGGCACGTGTGCTTGCCGCGTACATCGATTTGACGTCCAAAGTGTGACGAAGAGCACGTGAACGATCGAGCCACTATGTCGTCCTGTACGTGTACGGTTGTTTTCTATAAAGCAGCAAACCACTGGTACGTTAGTTTTACGACCTTGAGACATCAGTGTAACGTAGACGTACGTCGTTGGAAAATGTTGCTAAATCCTTCATGTGAGATAATGAAAACATCCGCCAGCATGCTGCTACCGCTGTTTCCACTTTGAAAGGCAGCAAGGAACATCCATGTGTCTCCAGCAACAACCGATTTGCATTGTCAGTTTTCAAATGAGGCTCACCCATGGTGATGCCCCACGTAGCGAACGATAGCAAACTTCTAGGGTCTTCCACATGACGTCGTTGTAGCTCTAATCGGGTTCGCACCACCAACGCCAGTAAGTCTGCAAAGATTCCTTCTTCATCGTCCGCTCCCAAATCCCAGTACCGAGGGCCATCGTCCTGTAGTTGCATCATTGTGAGTCCAATCAGTTCCTGCATATACAAGTCACTTAGTCTTCTCTACACCTTTAACAGTCATCAATAATCCTACCTTATCTCCTAAGGCCCTCTGCGCTTTGGTCTGCAGTGTTTGAGCCATGTTCGTCTGATTCTGGAGCAACACTTTGAGCTCCTCGTTCTGTTTCTCGACACGTTGTCGCTCCTTGAACTGGCGGTCGGCGATGACTTCCCACACGGCAACAGGGCCGTACTTTAAGTTGCTCTTATTGCTAGTCAATCTGCTGCTATTGCGGTAAATGTTTGGGCTTGAAACATTGGCCACTCGACGCTTCTTGAGCTGCTCCAAGCGGAATTCGAGCTTCTCCGTCAGTTCGCGGAGGTCGTGGAGTTCCACCTGCTGTCGTCGCACGCGCTTCTTCTTGGGCGCTGGAGCAACATAAGCTACAGATACGTTAGCGGTAGATGAAGGCGAGCTGCTCTCAGTGCTCGTGGCGTCTGGCGAAGATCCTCCGGCCATTGCTGCTTCCTAGCGTCTAACTTTAAGCGATGACTTGTCCTGCCAACATTCCTGCTTTGCCAATTAGGGCTAGGCGATTACTTAATCACCTTTTGTGATTCACAAATTTTGTGATGGAAGATTGCGACAACTAATCATGAGTTTCCTCGTGGGCCCGGGCGATCCCGAGACGCTGGCGGAGGCTCTGGCCTTCGTGGACGGCTTCGACTTCTCTGACAACAAGACCGATGAGGCTTCTGGCGGCAGTGACAGTGGTGAGAGTCACAAACGACGTCGAAGCGACGACACGGCAGTGCCAGACAAGCACGACAAAGACAAATCTAGACGCAAGAACGCCGTGTACGCAGCGCGTCTTCGCGCCAAGAAGAAGAACGAGATGCAACAGTTGAAAGAGCAGGTGACGCAGCTGCAGATGCAATTGGATCGGCTCAAACACGCGAAGACCTTACCGTGGACGACACGGACCAACAATCGCGACGATTGTAGCAGAAATTGCAGTGGGTGACGCAGCTGCAGATGCAATTGGATCGGCTCAAACACGCGAAGACTTTGCCGTGGACAACACGGACCAACAATCGCGACGATTGTAGCAGAAATTGCAGTTCTGGGTCCAGTTACTGGCTGCAGGAAGCTACTGCTCAAGCGTATCAGAGAGAACAGGCAGAGCAGTTGAACGCGCAGCTGAAGACGCTGCTGACGAAAGTGATGAGCAGATCCAGGTCGATGCAGGACGCGCTCCAGAATATGCAGTCTCTTGGGTGCGAGATTCGAGAGGCGGTTGGCGCGCCCTCCACAATTCTAGCAGGAATGTCCTTGAGGAGTAACAATGCTACTCCGCAATTGGAGGAGTTGCGGGACTGTCTGGACCAAATGTACGTCACAGCACAAGACGTGTTTGCAGCCAGCGGTGCAGGAGCTGTGGAAGTTGCATCCTTTGTCTCGCAAGTTAAGCGAGATGCAGTCTCGGGGAGGAAGGTGGTGCAGTTGTCCTCTTCGACTCCGTTGGTGAGCGACTTGGACACTGCGAGTCGGATGATCTGGCAAGGAATGCAACTCAAACACAGCAATTGCTGCAAGTATTATGTCCATCGCCTGCACGTGAATGCCAACGCCATCGCCAAGAGTTTCTTCTTGACACTCAGCGACGACTCAACCCCGTGCACTCTCCATGGAGCTGCTTTTGTCCGGAAGTTTGAGGAGCGAGATCGCATTTTGTATATCTGGACGGCGACGATGGTACCGTCAAAAGCACAAGACGGGGAGATTATGAACTCTGCTAGCGACTCGTGGAAGTTGCGCATCCGAGAAAAAGCTTGGATGATGCTCACACGGTCCTCGAGCAACCCAGAACATGAGTCGGTGTTTCGCACGTGCTACGAGGTTTCAAGCGAGCTGGGCCAAATGGGATTAGACTGTAGCGAGGT
>NBNE01001099.1:0-14673 GCA_002215365.1 Phytophthora megakarya | reverse complement strand
GATGCCACCATAGTGCGGGCCTTGTCGATCTTGACAGCAGGCATAGCTACCGTTCCTGCTACAGAATCGAACCGCAGCCCCAGGATCTTTTGACTGGTGTTCCATGTCGTAAAAGTGTCCTCATTGACAGCTCCACTGCCTAGTAGAGCCGTCATAGCGTATCGCAGTGATCGTTTCAAGTCTTGACAGTTGGTCCCAACATCAGCGGCGACGTTGACGTGGTCATCTACCCAGTAGTCGTTGAAGAAGCCATTTGGGTTGTGCTGGTTGCCATGTTTACCGTGGACAAACGCTACCGCTCCACCGATAACTTCATATTCTCCAGGAGAACCCTTCTATCCGAACGGACATGCAAGTTCAATACCGAGCGCGTTTTTGATCTCGATGCGTCCTGCAAAACGGTGTACGCTGCGGCTGTGAATACTGACGTTTCAAAACGCAGAAGTTAGGTCCCCTGCCATTATCTTGATCTCAAAATCAGGTACTCCTGCTTGCACCGTAGAATCTCGGCAGCAACGGCATCACAGTGGCGATAGTTAGCCCTGGAATTGCGTCCTGGTCCGTGGAGTCGTTCATGGATGCGCCTTCAGGGAACGAGAGATCGTGGATAGTACGTCCTGTTGTCAGTGGGTCACCACCCGTTTTGTCGACAATCCCGAATGGGCTGATGAATACTTCAAGCCACATCGAGAGAAGTTCCAAGTCGAGAATAAGGCACCTCCCGGCGTCTTGCTCCTTGCGGACATCCTTCCGCAGTATGTTCACCCTCTCCGTCGCCGAACCGTGATTGTCAGGAGGACACGATTGAGGAGGCACGTCCTGTGTGAACTCAACGCGAACGCCTTCCGCTGCAATAAGTTGCAGTTTGTCGAGATGCGGGTAGTCCTTACACACCTGCGCGATCACTTCTAGAACCATACGCTTGTTTGGGCGGTAGTCCGTTTCCGTTTGGCCGCGAACGAGTTCCACTAGAGCTGGTAACGGCATCCGGGTTCGGCGGACAAACTCAGGGAGCGTACATTGCAGAGGCGTGTTGAGTAGGACCTCTGTTCCACTTGACCACTGCCGGGCCGCAGGGTACGGTGAGGTTGGCAGTTGCAGTCCGACCCGTTCCAGAGCCTTATTCAGTGATAGCTACCGCAGTTTTTCAACCGCCGTAGCGCGATGGACGGCAGTTTTAGCTACCCGTGTAGCCTTTGCACTCGCTATTACATCGTGCGCTGTGCGAGGAGCATGGTTGGAGACGCCTACGCATAGCTGTGTATCGACTAGCATTGAGTCCTTCTCGACTGCCCGAGGTGATGTACCCAGCTCAGGTGTAGGTAGTGTCCTAGGCTGTATGACCGTTTCGGGTGCGTACGGTGGCCTAGGCGGTATAGCCATCGCAGGAGCAGATGATGCCCTAGGCTGTATGGCCATCTTAGGTGCGATTACTGACCTAGGCTGTATGGCCATCTTTGGTGGAAGTGGCTGCATAGCCGTCTGGATTACCCTAGGCTGTATGACCATTAAAGGGGCGGTTGATTGTGTAGCCATTATAGGGTCGATTGACTGTGTAGCCATTTGACACTCAGCAGCCAGCATCATTTCAGCCCGGCATAGTAATGAACGTGGAGTGATTTCTCCAATCGCAGCACCACCGCGCAGACGGGGTGAGGTGGGGCTTGATTCCCTCTCAGAACTTGAAGTGTCTCGATGCGAAGGACGTGAAAGTTGCGTTTCGCCCCGCGACGAGCGCGGGAATTCTTACCCCATCCCACCCCTCTTGCCTCCCGGCACGGCCGGTGCACTACCGGAAAATTCACTTGACTCATATGACATATGAGGGCGAATAAAACGTCTGTTATCTTCCTTATTGCAGTCTTCATTCCGAAGTGAAGGAGAGCCATCTTCACCTCGGCCGCATCAATCTCTTCCGCTGCGGCGCGTCTGCTGTTGGTCTTGGTCCCAACCTCTGCGACGAGGTACGAATCTTGAACCCACTCCCGTAGACGACGAGGGATGTCGGAGGAAGGCCAGCCATAGACTCTCTTCGGATGTCCGCACTTGACGCGGGTGCCGCCGGAACACATCACGCCTCCAAGGTATCGGAGGCACGGCTCTTCTCCGCGGCGATTCATCCGGATAAGTGCTCGGATGGCGTCCGGGACGCTCTTCTCTCTGCGGCCGTAGACGGCTCGCTTGTGTTGCTGGTCGCGGTCCGTGGTGCCACTTCTATTGCCCGCTTGAGACAGGGTCTTCACGAGGGACATAGGCCAGCCCGGCGACTTGTACTCGATGGCCTCGACGGCCTTCACCAGGTTGGATTGTCGACTTGGAGGTGGCCGAGTGCCTCACTTGTTGACGTAGAGGAGCACCAACTTCACGCGAGCTGGCAGACCTTCAGGATCAGCAGACTTGTTCTTCGACACGAAAGAGCGGAGCCGCTCCGTCTACAGCAGCATGTGGTCGTGCCACATCGCTTCACCTATCCGATTCGGGCCGTGAATCCCGTCAAGGATGTCCTCGTACAACCGACAGCTTGTGGACGCCGGCGGAAGAGCGGCTGATGGGCTGAAGTCGCTTGAGAAGTTGCCGTTACACGATCCGTCCTCCAGCGCAGTTTGCTCGTCTTCCTCGTGGTAGTGGAGGATGGTCAGTCCGCGAGAGCCCAGTCGACCAGAGAATAGTGCCATTAACACCGCACGGGTGGTCTTGAACCCAAGGCTCTCCGCTTCACGCAGCCCTAGCGCAAACGACATGGGTGATACTGACTTACCTTCAGATGGAGAGAGCCCCTTGAACATTCGAGTTGCTACCAGCACGTGCGCTTGCGGTGGGATGTACTCCCCCTTTGCTTTCTTCGCTTGCTCCAGGAAACTGGCGCATGACAACTCAACAACGGTGCCAGATGGAAGATCGCCTTGATCATTGAGTTCCGTACGCACGCCAACGACTGGCGCACCCCTGCGACTTGGCCTCTCAGGACTTCAAGCTCTTGTCGAAGAAGGCGCAACTCGTCTTGGGCACTTGGCGACGGTGTGGCTACGGGCGGTTCGCCACGCAGCGGGGGAGCCGACCGAGCTTCGCTGCCGACGCCAGACGCCAGGGTTGAACGACGACATGAACTCGGTGAGATCGAACCCTGTGGACCGACGCGGTGTCGTGCTTGCCATAGACACAGGCAGCCCCACCGTGGTCGCCGCTGCGCTCTCTTGCGTGCTTGGAGCTCGCTCCTCTGCTACCGACGAGACCTCTGCATGGGGCGCGGGGGCAACATCATCGCGAACCAGCTTCTTCTTGCCCTTCTTCGTCTCCGACGAGACCGTCTTTCTCTTCGCAGCGCGCTTCGACGCACGGATCGGACGAGGTCGGAGGTCGCGCGAGCTGGAGTCTCCGTCCACGCAACATAGTCGGCTGTATCGTCGACAACCTCCGCTGTCGTCGACCCGCTCGCTGCGGTTGCCTCATAAGGCGCACGGAGAGCTGTCGAGGCCCCAGTCTCGGTGGTGACTGCGTCGGTCGTCTTGTCTTGGTAGGTCATGGTGTCGTGTGGTGTTGTAGAGGTAGAGACCCCCCCTCTTAAACTAACTTGGCTTTCTTGTTGGGGACGAAAGCTGAACTGTGGAGCTCGCAGCTCTCGCAGAGTTGGTGGTTGACACGAGGTATGTGCACCACATCACTAATTTGTGTGTAAAACACCATTTCCTTTCGTACCTCCAGGAAATGAACCTTTATAAATGCATTGCCAGCAACTTGCATTGCATTTTCTTCAATAGTAAATACGTTTATAGGAAACATCGCTAATTTTCACTATTTGTTCCGTACGCGAGTTCTAAAACATCCAATTCAATTGATCGGGTTGGATTGCCTACTACTGGGTGAATTATAACTGTGTGAAGTATTATCAACTGTCAGTAGTAATTTGGAAATTGTTGCAAATGGCAGCACTACGCAGTACGATATTCCGAGTTATGAAGTCTACAAAAAATAAATATTATGATGTAAAGCTGACAATCAATTTAGATTCTTAGCAATACGACCATTGCTGCCTAAGAAGATATTCTATGAGTTAACGTGACAATTTGTCTTCTACCATTTGAACGTTCTTCTGTTTTTGAAAGGAGCAGTGTTGTCATTTAGATTATAGAATCGAGTAAAGAAACTAATATCTTTCTGGAGGGAGAAGCACTTGCAGCTAATGAAGTGCTTCCATCATGTTAGCCTGATTCGGCTTCCACGTCCGGCAAATTTTGAACGTTCTTCGGAATGTTTAGGACCGTGGGCAGGCACGGTTGTAAATGTCTCGGCAGTTGCCGGTGCGATGGCGCTCAGCATGAACTTGGGTCATTAAACATAGGGCAATCGTGATAAGCACAGCTTTGAAGGCTTTCATGGCGGTTCGCAACAGAGTTTAGGAGTTGGAGTCACACGTCAAATTGGAGAATGATAGCACCTAAAGTCCTCGAATTGTTCTGACAACAACAGCTGTATTACATCACAACTACATTTCGTGTACACTATAGTGATACATGTATTAAATATATGGATTGCAAAAGTCCTAGAGATGTGTCGAACAAGGCACGCGATCATAGAATTCATGTAATGCAAATTTCAACAGAAACATGTGCCACCAGTCCTATCCATCGTATTTGAAATATGCATGGATGGCGGTCATCCTAGACAAATCCCCAGGGGTCCGTAGTACAGTACATGCAAAACGATTGAAGTCTACATAAAATTTAGATTTGGGTGGGGCATACGTTACTGTACTTGCCACACAATAGTTAATCAACTTCTTCTTCTTCTCTACTTGCCACACCCGAATATTTCTAATAAATCGATAGTATTATAGAGTTTACTTAAGGCTAGATTCTAGTCATACCGAAGTGAAAGTTACATTGAGATCGAGTTCAAAATTTTCATCCATTATGATTCATGCGTAGAAAACTGCAAAATGTATAGAAAAAACTACAATACAATTCATAAGATAGATATAAAAATCAGGGCAAATTACTGTCGGCCTTCACTGAAGGAACAATCTTCCGATTCATACCGATCTTACAAAAATCGATTTGATATATCAACTTCTTGTAGGCAACTTTTTTACTGTACAAATGTGGTATCGCATCCGATAAAGAACTGGTAGATTCTTCAAACTTTCTCAAAGCTGGCAGTTTTACTATGAATTCAAAATTCCAATACGAGTTTGAATCTCGCCCAAGATTTGGATTACCGTGAAGTAGGATAGTTTTTTTCAACAAGGTCGTGTGATCCTACCTATCGTACAAAGGATTAAATAGAGGGAGGTGCCCTGCTCATCAGCATACAATGCTTGACGAAGTAAGGAGATCACCTGTGGATATTGGGCATTACCACCGGAAAAGCTAAAATACATTACGTTTCATGATAAACTGAAGAACCAACGAGGATCGCAAGTCAAACGACATCGGTACAGCAGTGGTGTTTACATTGCCTAACTATTTGGCTTACTAAGAAGCGGTGGGAGGTAAATAGAGGTATTTTAGTATAAGATCCCGCCAAATACCGCCTGCTACTGTATACTACAAAACTTTCTTAGTGTAAATTCTTATCCAAACCTGCTATTCATAAACGTGACAGCCCTGATAAGTTATCAGAGTTACCAGTGATAACTCACCAGCAGGCGTATTGATTAGCATGCGTTCTAGATTACCCGAAGCCCTGTTGCGTCAACAGATAAGCAATTATACAGGTAACCGAGTTTATTTAATGAAAACGGCACAAAGAGCATGTGTATCATCGCGGTGCTATTCCTCGGCGCTCCACATGGCAGTTAAACAGGTTGTGGAACAAGAATATCGTATCCGTGTATGGATCGATACGCCCACAAAGTGCTATAACACATTTTGGTAAAGGAAGGGACCGTGTGGCGGCACAAATGAGGCGAGCACATACCCACCGAAAGCTACCACGGCAGATACTCAGTTTCAATTTTGCTTCGCATCCGTTAGCACGTCAGCTACAACAGGGTCAAGTGTTGTTCACACACTCAACGTCGTCCAAGTTCCGTTCAGTTCCCATATCTTTGTCCAAGATGAACATCACCAAGATTATTTCTCACCTCGCGATCATTGCGACTACCATGGGCTCGCTTACGGAAGCAGGCAACAACCAGCAAGCTCATCAACCGGCCATCTCAAACGTCGATTCCTACACGAAGTCTACGGGATTGAGCTCAGTGATCTCGCCTTCAACGATAAAGCCAATTCCCAAGCCTCCTTGTTCCAAGAAAAACACTCCAACGGTTGTCCCTGCTACAACGGCACCAACTACCCCCCCGACAGTGACTTCTACGCCTTCAACCACTTCCATCCCCGGGCAAACAGCTCATCCAAGCCCGGACACGGATGCACCAGTAAATGCACCGACTCCCGCACCGACGTCGACCGAAGGCGAAGCAGAAGGAACTCCCGTTCCGCCGTTGACACCGGACACACCTTCGGAGCAGTACCCACCGGCTGAGGAAACCCCTACGACCGGCACGGAGGCGCCGTCACCCGCACCGACGTCGACCGAAGGCGAAGCAGAAGGAACTCCCATGTCGCCTCTGGCACCGGAGACAAAGGATGAACTTGGTGATTATGGAAACTTCGGTTGGAACTGAGCATGGTAGCTTAAACGGCAGTGTCTGTGACGGAGCTGAAGAAGATATTCTAGTTGAAATTGGGGGTGGGTATACGTGGTGTTGGCGGAGGAATCAGTTGAAGTGTTCGAAATGGATCACACGGTGATGTAGGTCTTGGCATCAGTGGAATTGTCAATGGCGGATCACACGTGGTGAAGACGGCAGTATTGGTAGACCTGTCGGGGATGGGGCTGAGTGTACATCGTGTTTGGCGAAGGAATAGGCAGCGGCATCAACGGAAGTGTCAGAAATGCTGTACAATGTGACAAAGGTGAAGAGATGGAACAAACGTGACAAGGACGGAGTATAGGTAAATCTGTCGGAGATGGAGACGAGTACACAGCTGCATCAACGGAAATGTCAGCTGTCGAATGCACGGCGGTCTAGGCGGCAGCATCGACGGAAGTGTTGGCGATTGATCAGACGAAAATATTAACGCAAGAATACGTGGGTGGAGCAAACGGGAGGAATTGATAAAAGTGGCGGCGGTGGTGAAACCCGGGTGAAGAAATCGACGGCGGCATCAGCGGAAGTGTCAGTCGTGAAGCAATCGGCAATGTAGGCGGCGACATCGTGGGAAGTGTCGCGTTAAACGTGCTACTGTGTGTACAGTAGATATCTGAGTTTGATTGATTTTTTGTATGTTCAAAGTACTATACATTTAGTAGACGGGAAATATACGTTTTACCTTACTTTTTCGATCGTGTTCATCACTTTAGACAGCGAATTCGCCTATGTTTTGAAGGAACTGACACCAGGGCCTGCCCTGATTGCAATTATTGATGTATGTAGCTGCTTTGGAACACATTTTAGAAGATTGTTGCGGCAGATATACAAGAAACACACTAAAAGGATATGTAATTCACAACCGAAAGGGGACGCAAACTCAGGTCTCTCTTCCCATTATTTGGCTCAGTTTTGCACGCTACGATCGATACTAGAACGTCTATATGGAGATATCAGCAATTGAATCGCTCCTGTCAAAATTTAAGTTGCTTTTGTCCAAACTAACGCTAGTATAATTTCATCAGCGATTGGAGATGTGTACAACATCCCACAAAATTAATCATGTATTACAAACATGTTGCTTCGTTCGCAATCCAAGCATGCTTGTAATCGTACTTCAGACCAATTTGTGGACTTTGGCTGCCGCCATTCTCCATTTTGGCCTGTGCCTCCAACTCCTGTACTCGATCGTGCCACAATGGGTGCCTTCAAAGCTGTTCTTTTCGTGGTTGTTCTTTGTTTGATAAGCCACGTTCATGCCGAACATCGTCGCAAGTTGCAGCAACTTGGGACTCGCAACCTCCGTCGTCCGTACAACGAGTGCCGAGATTTTCGCAACCGTGCGTGCCCATTCTAAACGTCCACAAGTACGCTCAAATGATGGAAGACAAATCGCCAATTCAGTAGAAAGAACAACACGGGCCAAGTTGCTAAGAACAAAATGATGATTAATCATTAGCTTTAAATCAAGTTTCTTGTATACCTCAACTCGGATTGTTGTGCTATCGGGTCTAAATAGTTGCAAGTCTTGTTCAAAATGGTTCCCACTACTTATAGTAGGCAAAGCAGCACAATGACCGGAATTGGCTGTCGTGTATATCAGTAGAAGCCAAATCGGGGACTGCATATGTGGATCCTATTGGGCATGAATCGGAAGATAGCTTCTTCAGTCAAGGCCAACAGCAATTTGCCCTGAATTTATACGGTTTGTAGACTACACGTTGTAGTAACATCGCATAGCAGTGAAACTGTATGATAAATATTTTTTTCTTCCCGATGAGTCATCGGCCGAGCAAAAACACGTTAGCGTTGCCATTGACGTCAAGCTCAGCAATCTTCTGTGTGGCAATCATCTTAGAATGAATGACCATGTTATAAGAAGTACTGACCAAATAGCACGATGATTTTCGTCGTGCCGATTCGTTAACCCCACAGCCTCGTTTACTACTCATTTGTGCACCGCGAGATCGATGACCTATACCAGCGCCAAATGAGCCCATACTGTTATTTTCCATCCAGTTTTCAAGTATGAGAAGCAAGAAAACAATTCATTGAGTTGTTACAAGGGAGTACCGTTACCAAACCAAATCTCGTTGCTTGCCATGACGATCTGCTCCAGAGTAGCTTTTTGCCTTAGTCTCGATGTTGTCGTTGACAATTGGCGCACAGGCCTCTACAGAAAGTTTATGATTCACAAGGTTAGCAGAAAACTAAGCGGTAAGTTACGGTATTCTGAAGGAACTTACTGTAGACTTGCCACGCTGCTTCGTGAAGTGCCAGCCAGTAGAAGGTGAGACGACATTTACCCTTGCACAGGTCATTATAGTTGACTGGCAAATGTGCCGGGTAGGTCGTGAATGCAGCTCGGCAGTCGTCATTGTGAAGTGCCCGACGATCATCGATCCAAACTTCACATGGACCGTGGTGCGAATCGACAAAACCGCGATGTTCTTCGTCGTTTTGCCAGCGTGCCTCAGTTGCACCCGCCACATTAACAGGAGAAACATCGATTCGAGTTTTGCCGCAATCTTCAACAACAGGATCGAGCATCGCACGCAACGACGAGTAACTGGCGTTATGAAAGGCTGATGCGAACATCGCAGCGTTGCGCTCGGGACTGTCATTCCACTTCTTTCCTCTGAAGGCAGTAATGTTGATGTTTTCGGTGATTTTTGTCACGAACGCAGTAGCAGTGTACGGATCCCGATACACAGCAGCAGGAAAAGAGAGATATCCATGAGCTTCAACCGTTGATAACAACAAGACCATTGCGAATAGACTTTGGAGAAACATCGTCAGAGGTAGCTCCCTTGAAATGGCAAATTCGAGAATGAACTTGCTAACCTTACTTCAGATAGTTGAGTTTTACGCCAGCTTGGATAGCACGTCATATTATCAGACGCAGAAGCAGTCGTTGGACATTTATTTATTGTCTACTTGTGCAAATATGTACGGATAATACATACCTATATCATCGTGGAAGTAATTAACGAAGAGGTTGAAGCCCACATATTAGGTAGGAATATTCTTGAGTGATATAAAATTTATTAGAAGGGATATTCTATACGGCACAAAATGATCACGGACCAGCAGCTCGTCTGAGTACACGTAGTGATCGGTTATTAAACCGATAAATATTGTTGCGATTGACCAGAACCAGGCTTTTGAAGAAGAATCATCGATCGATCTAATGCGCGATTTACTTAATTAATAAATATCCAAAGTCTTACTTTGTAGATGTCAGCTCGCGAGGGTGCCGTTCATTTGGTCAACAATTGCGATATGTGACTTCTTGAATGAGTTGCTGGAGATTGAACTGGTAGACGACATCGTTCCACGAGCAACGTTGATTTTGCAGGTACGAGCGTGGCGACTAAACTCGAAGTCTTGTCGTCCACCACTGATGACGTATGTGTCACGCTGAAGGGAGGTCAAAGCTTGAAGTTCCTTCGTAATCTCCAGTCTCAAAAAGTTAGCCAGGATATCATATCCACGAGTTTTTGCTACCAGCTCCGATCTTGTTCAAGGATCCATCTTCTAAATATGTGGAACCTTCCAAATGAGCTCTCCAACTAAAAACTATAAACACAAACTACGAATTGTCTAGGCGAAGACTATCTCGCATTGATACATTATAAACTTTTGTACAAGTTTAAAATCTGTATTCTTCGATGGATGACTTTCCACAAGTTCACGGTCAACGTACAAATTGACAAGGTCTGTCTTCAAACACGGCAGATCTTCAGCAAGCATCGCTTGAACAGTATGAACTGACCCGAAAACGCTGGCGGGACACAAGAGGAGGGCATGACTGGATCTGCATTTTCATCACGGACTATGACGGAGCTTGGAGCTAGGTGTTGGTAACTGGATGTCTACGATAATATTGAAGAGATTCTCGGCGAGAATTCATCAACACGCCTCATCTGAACCAGGCGGAGCCAGCCTCAATTCTGTTATTCTGGCGGATTCACAGTGCGATCGTGTTTCATGCTACACGGAGACAACGCAATGACATACTTTCAAGGAAACGACAGCTGAGGAGCCAAGCGTCGAAAATGATACGGCTTTTTTGGACGACACTGTCAGTTTATTACTCATCATTCAAAGGAACTATACATGTATGACAATCCCTTCTCTTCGGATTTTAGCCAGCTAGTTGAAAGGAACATACCAGCAGATAATCATATTTGGATACCACAACCGTAAGCCATTGAAGAGAACGTAAGTACTTCGTATATAGCTTGCAGAACGGCTCATCCGATAACTGGTTAATCAACTTCTCCCAACGTCGGAGCGATGAGGGGCAAACCCAAATTTTAGGGGTCGAGTGTTTAGGGCAGTTTCTCTAAAGATTTTAGTGTTTACTGAGTTATTCAAAAGTTGGAGGTGGTCCCCTGTCACGCCCTGCTCCGCTCGTTCGGTTTCCGAACGATCATCGCAGATGTACAATCTCGGTTATACCATCATGACTTAGAATCTACCGCCAGTTGTCGCAATACCCAACGACGAATTCTCCCGGGTATTGGTATGAATCGACTAAGTTACAATAATTATCGGATTGAGGAGGGTATAAATAATGTAAATAGTGTTTGCAGTGGGCACTAAAAATCAACTGAGGTTATTTCACGAGTGTTCTTTGCAAATAATTTTCAAATTTTCCGTGTACTGAAGTAAAACCTAAACGTTGACGAGGAAGATGTTGATACTTTTCGGAACGAAGTAAAGAAGGAGGGTCCGAACACTCTTGTGGGTGTTGATGCAGTCCGCCTCACTGTCTACTCAAACTGGGCGAGCTATCAAAGTGGCAATAAGCTGCCTATGCCGCCGTTGCCTTTGATTGAAATTGGAATTGCTGGGGCCAACCCGCTTATCGTGGTAATGCCGGCGCGGCGTTAAGAGGATACGGATGGGCAATCTCCACGCAAGAAGTCCAGATTATAGACTGTCTTCAAGGCCGAGAAGATGGAGACAATTGGGAAAAACTTGAATATCAATTCTTGGGGCGTTGGTGGCTTCGCTCTCAACATTTGGCAGATCGAGTCGGATTTCCCGAGTGGTTCTACGCTCGACAGGAAGTACTGGATATCGTTAAGGTATTCAAGGCCCAGATGGAAGCAAAAAGGAAAGTTGTGGTTGTGGGGACACCTGGTGTCGGCAAGAGCATTATGATCGTGTTGCTTGCATTCTGGTTGGCTTTGATTCAAAAGAAACGTGTTGTCTTGTTTCGGAAGCGACATGGCATAGGGTATACCATGTTGTATCTGGATGCAGAGCGCCAGCAATACTGGCAAATGAAGAAGGCGGCTATTGGTGATATTGATTTTCTGGAAATTGGAGATTTTGAATTGTGTCTGGATGAGCCAATGTCTCGTGTCATTTTGGTCTTTGTCGGATCTGAGAGCGGTTGGCAAGCATGTTCAATGTACTGAACAACAAATCAAGGACACAGAAAGTTTCTTACATAAGAATTCGCGCAAATTTCTTCCTGAGTAGAAGTATCTGATAGTACTTATCAAAACACAGTACAGATTGACGCCGGACTATCAAGTTCATTTCTTTTTAAGGGCAGTGTTGTAATTTACTTGGTTAACCTTACGTAGTAAAACTAATCAACTAGCGACTACAAAAGACCGGACTCGAAAGATACTTTTTCACCTTCAGATTGCACGCTTGGGGGCCGTAGTCAGTATATTCAGAGCGGTGAGGAACTCCAGCCGAGGGGTGCGGCGTGGAGGGTTTCGTGAGGCAAATTCTAAACTGACTACTCTTCCTAGAGCTACAGTTAGGGGAGCACTGTGAGCCAGTGGTTTGACCAGGCTGTTCTATGCTGGCAAAGCGCTTCATCTCTTGTTGCAAAGCGAGATTTGCACCATAGCAAATCGTCCATTTTCACCTTCAGATTGCACGCTTGGGGGCCGTAGTCAGTATATTCAGAGCGGTGAGGAACTCCAGCCGAGGGGTGCGGCGTGGAGTGGCCCCATTAATCGGTGTGTATCCGTCCTTGCCGCTTGAATAGGGTCTATACCGACCATCTTCGATGATAAGTTGGATATTGTCGCGTCGTCCATCCTTGTATACTGCTCGTAGCAGTCCGACCTCCATCGTCCGAAGTGTTTTATCACGAGGCGGTCGACACCTGACACAAACATCTCCGTTGCGCCGCCACTGTGCATAGAGTGGGTCCCGTACAGGCGAGGATTCTTGCCGGCGCTTGCTGCTGCATTCTTGATAGCAGTTGTCATGGCTGCTGAGGTCAGCGGCGAACCCCGGTGAACCGTGCAAAGTAAGTCATCTGGTGAGCTCCACGCTGCTTTGCGATGCTGGTGAGTGCCCAGCAGGCACGTACTGGCCATAGCCAACTCAGACCCGTCTTTTCCAGTGTTCGTGTTGCGCCCACACCTCTTTGATCTGCTTTTCCTCCTCGGAAATTAATCGAGACTGAAACAGCCATGGCTAGAGATGTCGCTATTTGTCCATTGCGGGACGTGAAGCTGACATCCCGGTACTGAATTGCGTAGTTCTTGACTTGTCCTCTGTCTGCCATGTATTCTGATCGCCTAAGCATAAAGAAATAGCCCATTGCCGCAGCCCCCCACAAGACGCGGTCGTGGATGTTGTCGAAGTTACACTGGGAGCGAAGGCATCGGAGGAGACCGACGGTAATGGGCTCTTTTCGGTCAGGTGGTGGTGACAGCCTGGACATCCCGCGCATGGCCAGTCGGTGGCCCTCGTGGAGGCCGATGGAGTAGCCCTTGAACCGTCGATGAAACCAGCTAAGATGCCCAATCTTGGACAGAATGGTGCTGGCTGCGTTTCGTTGTCCACCGCTGGGGTGTTGCCAGCAGTATACGACGAACTGGATGAGTTGGTTGGAGTCGCGTTTGCAGTCGCCCGAGAGCCACGAGGAGAAACCCTGCTCGTCGCACCATCGGCACCATTCTTTCCAGGTGGCCTTGTAGACGCGGTAGCTGGAGTCGGCCAGTGCTCGGGCTTGAAGTCGGCTGAGAATGATCGATATATCTTGCGGAATATCTCGGGGATAGGTGTCTGTGTCCATGACAAAGTTGCGTTAGTCCAGAACCTCGCAAGACGTCCGTTGTGCTGTCGGGAGCCAGCGTCGGCTAGGGTGTTGCATTCACCCGGGAGGTGACCAGCCGTAACTCGAAAATGCTGCGTTGCCTCACACAGGCCGATGGCACGCAAAAGTTCTTGAGCGTACACGTTATCGCTGTGAAGGCGATTCGTCCACGTTACAGCGTTGGTGTTGTCGCTCCATGCTTTCACATGGAGCAATTCTGATGACCCGTGGACTGAACGGCCGCGGCCCCATAGCACTGACGCTAGGGCCACACAGAACAGCTCTCGCACGTTGATGTTGAAGGGCTGGCTACCCTGACCAGCGTGAATCATGGTGCACTCGTCCGCGTCGAATTGAAGTAGGATGTAGCGTTGACGCGCTGGGTCAGCCACCGCTAGGCCCCGGTCGCTCGCATCCATGTACCAGTGCACGTCAATAGGAGGGTCCGAGCAGAACATCGATGTCGGGATGCCTGACCACGCGTCGTAATTCAGGATAAAGTGAAACCATTGTAGATCCAAGCGAATGGCATCAGATAGCGGAAAACGACCCCTCCGTGGTAGACCCTTAACCGCCGTGTGGATGCGCTGGAAGAAGGCCTTTGCGGCCCGGAGAAGACATGTCACGTGGCGCAGACTGCCAAGGAGGCATTCCAGGTCGTGACGGGACACTGTTGACTTCCGCTGCATTGCGACCACGCGTGTGGATGCTTTTGCCAGCTTTTCCTTCGGCATGGTTACTGTTTTCGCGATAGTGTTGAACTGGAGACCCAGTACTTCTAAGGTAGTGCACCAGGTGGAGAACTTCGCGTCGTTGATCGATCGAGGCCTTAACACAGCCAACATCGCAGACCGGAGACACGTTTCTGCAGCCTGAAGGCGACCTGGGGTGTCGACCTCAACCAAGATATGATCGTCAACCCACTCGTACGGGAAAAAGG
>NBNE01001098.1:0-14677 GCA_002215365.1 Phytophthora megakarya | reverse complement strand
TTTTCTCATTTGCTTTCAGCTACTCCAACACCAGACATTACTTCAGGATCATGCGTCAAAGTGTACTGTCATTTTTTCTCGTAGTTATCATCGCTGGAAGTGACAGTATTTTCGCAATTGCAACCATTCAAGGCGGAACTGCTCGCCATCTCAAAGGTGTCCAAAGTTTGGACACGTTCGGACTCCAAACGGAAGGAAATGAAGAGATAAATACTGAAGACGAAGAAAGAGGCTGGAAGGATACCGTGAACAAATTGAACCCGAACATTGTCAACAAAATTGATGACGCTAATGTCCCTGTCACTAGCCAAAGTAAGTGGCAATCAATTGTTGCTTATATTCAGTCGGGTAAGTTTAAGAACGTCGACATTACCAACATCAAATGGAAAGCTGCCTTCAGCAAACTCAAGGCGGACGGGCAGCTCAAGAACGTCGATGAGGCACAAATGGCGAAGTTTACTATTTTAGATCGGTTTAGAGCAGTATTAGGCACGTTTTCTCCTGGCCCCATGAGGCACAAATGGCGAAGTTTACTGCTAAAGGCGTGGCAGCGACTATCGCAAAGAATCCTAAGAAGTCAAGCAAACTTATGATGTTGCTTGAAATCGCGTTGGGAGCAACGATTATGAGTCTGGTTTACCTCGGAATCACCTCCGTGCTATCGTAGAAAGAGCTTTCCAAATACAGTCTGAAGCAAATTAGAGTCGCACCTACTCTGGAGTTACTAACGTTGTACAAGCTTTTGACGTATGTTGGTGTGTATGCTCAAATAGAACGTAATGACAATAGAAAGCCGACAAATCATAGCCAAAATAAAACGGGTCAACGTATAATCTAATAACCTACAGTAGCCATATCGAATATATTTAACACAGTAATTTGAAGCTATAGAAACCTGGTTTGGTTTCTGGTTCGGGCGAAATTCATGTTCAGGGCTGGGGACGTCTGATAAGCATCGTTGACCCAATTGTATCTGTCAATTCCTTTACAGCAAGAAAAATTGACGCTAAGAACAAAATGTTGTTGTGCAGCCAAGTTGAAACACGTCAGAGCTCGTCTATTTGCATTCGCTGGCAAAAGACCACTTGAAGACTGAACCAATGCAGCTGACGCCTACATATCGATTTCGGTGGTCTACCGATAAAGTGTTCTTTTTACTAGTACAAGTTTCTACTAGTACATGCACTACACGCTAATTAAATATGGTCATAGTACAAAGTACGTGCGGAGTTTCTTGGAGCTGCCGTTGATGGAGAGAAGTGTGTGGTATTCCACCTTGAAGCCGTGGCCTGGGGTCTCCTTGTTCATGCTGGCCCAAGTACTCTCGCTAATGTGAATTCGGCCAGGAACGCCGCTGCTCTCCAAGAAATGGGCGATGCTCACGGTGTCGCCGAAGAGATGATACCGAGGGTCTTTACTCCCGACAACCCCAGCCAGAACGGGACCCGAGTGCACCCCAATGCGAATGTTCAAATCCGGTACGCCGCAGTTGCGTCGTAGCAATGGCAGCGCTGCAAACATGTCGGTGGCCGCAGTCACAACTGCCAAAGCGTTGTTGGTGTTCACAATGGGGCACCCACCCACTACGAAATAAGCGTCTCCAATAATTTCCACTTTGTAGAGCACTTCACGCTCTGCTATGGTGTCGAATCGGGTGTACATGTCGTTGAGGAACTGCACGAGTTCCATAGCGGAGACTTTGGACGAATACGCAGTGAAATTGACCATGTCAGTGAACAGCACAGTCACGTTGTCGAAGAAGTCGGCGATGGTGGTCTGAGGGTCTTCTTTCAGCTTGTGCACGATCGTCTCTGGCAGCAGGTTGAGCAGCAGTTTGGTGATCCGAGCCTCTTCTTCCACGAGTTTCTGCTTCTGCGAGTTGAGTGTGATGTCACGATAATGGTTGATGCGTTGCTTGAATTCCGAATTGAACACGACCCACGCCTGCCCTGCGAAAAACATGAAAATGTAGAGGGCATTACGCAGCACACGGAGTTGAGTCGCGTTCACTTCCCAGTCGAAGTACGGCGCAATGAGGAGATTGGCAAGTAAGTACAACGCCAAGATCTCAAATCCGTTAATCACACGAAGCAGGAACGAGATGTTGGCGAAGTAGCATTGGTACAATGCTAGAGCACTCATGTAGGCGTGTCCCAACGAATTGGTAGCCAGACTTTCAGTGCACAAGACAACTGCGACGACCGAGATGACGAACACCGACTCGAACTGCTCCCAATTGCTGAAAGTGGGCGAGAACGAGTGCAGCAGGAACGACAGCATGATCGGGTACATGATGCAGAAGTTGAGCAGGAAAATGAGTTCACTTTCTTCAAACGCGCGGATGGTTGCGAGTCGAATTGTTTGGTAAAGTGTCAAAAAGGGTTTGAGGACCAGGAACACGGTGACCGAGAGACGAAGGAACCGCAACCAACGAGCACGATTCTCCACGCGATAATTCTCTTCGAACTCGTACGCCTCTTTCGTGAGAGTACGAAAACCTGTGCGATTGCCGTGCACACGGAAAAGAACCTCCGTCCGAGTCAAACCTTTCGGTAGTGTCATGATGGTGGCGCTGAACACGGAGTTCTCGTCGTTATCGGGATCGCCGTTGGCGTCGATGTCTTCCACGATGTCGAAAAAGTTCTCTCGAAACATTGATCGTCGGACGGTGGAAAGTTTACTCATGCTATGGCCTCGAAGTGCACTCACAGTTCCTCGTCGTTGTGCTAATCGTGAAGGTGCTGAAGGTGAAGGAGGTTGGTCTGCCAACGCTAGCAACGATGTTGATGTTGAAGGTCCAGGAACAGTGTCTTCTCTCGTGGATTGAGGAATTGTGGGGAGTTTTGCGCCCTCGGGTAGTTGCATGATCGAAAGTTTTCGTCCAGACAGCGGAGCAAGTGCTAGCAAGTTTGCAAGTGAAGTTTGTCTGTTGGTCGGATCAAGAGATCCCATGCGACTAGTACGTCGAGGTAGGCGAGCATTTGGTGCTTTCGAGATTGTTGGCTGGGCTGTGCGACTTTCGTCTTCCGTGTCGGCCTTTAAGCTGGCAGATATCGGAACAAGTGTAGCCGGAAGCGCAGGAGGAGGACTAGAAACTTCACTTTTGTGTTCAGGGATCGCATTGATATTTGATCCGGGCACTCGAGTAGTTCGACGACGTCCTGTTGTCGGGGTCGTGTTTCCTGCTGCTGGTTCAGCCACTGCGTCACTTGTTCCGCTAGTCACAATCGAAGCTGGTGGCACGATGTATCCGTCTTTGCCTCGAAGGAAGTACGTGTCCATTTCTCCTCGGCCTTTCACGAAAACTTTGCCTCGGAGAGCTGTGTGGAACTTGTGGTAGATGGCATTGTGTGTCGCCTCTGTGATTTGGATCTGCCCTGGTAAATTCGTGGTTTCCATACGTGAAGCTACGTTCACGGTGTCTCCAAAGAGCTTGAAGCGAGGATTCCTAATGCCCACAACTCCCGCCATCAAACCACCAGTATTGATTCCAACGCGGATATTGAGATTCGAGACCATGTGTCCCCAAGTCTTGCGAGCGATTCTAGAGCTCACCTCTGGAATGCAGCGGATCATATCAAGCGCAAGATTCGCGACGGATTCCAACGCGGATATTGAGATTCGAGACCATGTGTCCCCAAGTCTTACGAGCGATTCTAGAGCTCACCTCTGGAATACAACGGATCATGTCAAGCGCAAGATTCGCGACAAGTTCTGCGTGGTTAGGAATCACATCGGGACATCCACCAACCACCATGTACACAGCGCCAATAGTCTCCACTTTGTGAACGTGATGTACATCTACAAGTTTGTCGAATTTGTAGAAGAGAATGTTGAGCAACTCGACGACTTGTTGAGGCTGCAGTTTGCTGGAAAAGAGGTCGAAGTCGCAAACCTCAGCGAAAAGCACCGTGGCTTCGGCATATTCGTCCGCTATCAGTTCACGTCCGCACTGTAGTTGAACCACAATCGATTCGGGAAGCATACTGTTCAGCAATGCTTTGGATCGAGTTTCCTCCATTTTCAGCTGCTCCTGCTGCAACAAGACCATGAGTTCGCTCATGTAGCTCACACGGATGGCAAATTCTCGCGACTGACTTGGTAACAGGATCAGGAAGAAAAACAGACACGCATACAACGTCTCGTTGGCAATTTCTTGTCGACTAGATGAAGCTGAAGAATTGGCACTTCCAGGAACGTAAGCGAGCATCACAACGACGTATGTGGCCAAATATGCAAGACAAAAAATAGAGACTGGGAAGAACCGGATGGGGGTGCAGCTGTAGACATACATGATGACAAGACAGACCCACGAAACTCCGTAGTCGTTGGTGATCTTGTTGTAGATGACTGGGTAGCACGCGACTACGAAGATGCAGACCCACGTGAGCTTAAAGTCTTCGTGGTATGGATGTTTCCTAGCTCGAATGAACGTTAGAAACAGCAGAGGGAGCACTACCGCTAGTTTGAGCACCACAACGATCGTGAATTTCGGGAGTTTGGTGCTCACGACGCCGTCTGCAGTGGCATTGGTACCCACACTATAATCTTCCCAGAGCACCATGTAGTCGTACGCGAATGTGGACAACATGAATGCGATGAGCGTGAGCAGACCCCGCAGATACAATTTGCGTTGAGAACTAGCGTAATATTTCGCGAACGACTTCTCCATCTTGAGGATCACCGCCAAAGTGTTGATGTTGATGAAGTACAAGGTGATGTGGTGGATGGCCACTTCGTCCATGATTTTGAGAAACAAAATGAATTCACTCACGGCGGTAGCTCTCGATACGGAGCTTTCTCGTGCTCGTTTATCCACTGGACTTTCGGGTACAACTTGAGACTGCAGCCGACGCATTGTAAACCCTGCAATTGCACCGGTGTTCATGACACTCCCCCGAACGGACTGAAATTTGTCGAGACCCTGCAACAATTTGTTGGAAATGGAGCTGGCTCGGGTCATGGGTTCCCGTGCAGGTTTCTGTCGAGGAACTTGCGGTACTGCACCTAGTGAAACACTGAGAGGGTCCATGGGCTTAATAGTTCGCATCGAGGTCATGGAACCCAAGACTGTCACTTGCTCGATTGAATGGAACTACGGTCCTGCTAAACTGAGCAGGTTCAAGTGCAGGAATAGTGTTAACCGTAACGGAAGTATTACCACGCTGGACTTGGGGCATAAGTATCCGATACAGTTGAAGATCGAAAGTGTCCATTCGAGTGCATCATGACGCTCAAGACCGGGATGTTGGTCGGAATCGTGGGGACGAAGGACCTTGGAGTATTGGTTCAGATCCGTTCCGCCGCCAACACGTGTGTCATTAAACTCAACAATGGCACACTGAAGAAAAATGTTCCTCTGGAAGATGTGGAGGAGGCGAAAGATATGAGCGATACCAAGGAGAAAAAATCCCCCATTCGACTGGGTGGAGGTGACTCCCCTGGAAAATCCCCCATGAAACTCGCTTCGCTAGACGATCGGAAAAGTTCGGACAAATTAAAAGCGATCACGTTGGAAGTTGGTGATTCGGTTCGAGCGAGATGCAACGGGGGTAGTCGATGGTTCTCCGGTAAAATTCTTCGAGTGAATCGAGATGGAACGTATGACGTTGAGTATGACGATGGGGATATCGAGAAGAAAATGGCTCCAGGGGATGTTGAAGCGGAGGCAAAACTCAATAAATCGTCGCTAGGTCCAACGAAACGAGATAATTTGACGTTTATGGTAGGTGACAAGGTGAAAGCGAGGTACAAGAAAGGCACCAAGCTTTTCAACGGGAAAATTACACGAGTACGTTCAGATGGCACGTACGATATCAACTACGATGACGGTGATACAGAGACTCGAGTGGCGAAAGATATGATAGAACCTAATTCAGATTTTTCAAGCTGGAAACACGGGAGTGATGAAGAAGCATCAACCACAAAGAAAAAGAGTGGATTTCGAGTGGGTCAGAGTATCAAAGCTCGTTATAAAGGAGGTAAAAGGATGTTTCCAGGGAAGATCAAACGAGTTCACAGTGATGGCACTTGCGATATTTTGTACGAGGATGGAGATGAAGAGAAGCGGGTGAAAGCGGAAAGCATCGAAGCTACTGATTCAAAAGCTGATAGCGATGAGGATCGAAAACCTGACAAAGTGACAAGCCGTTCGAAAGCTTTAACGGTTGGGATGAAGGTGAAGGCACACTACAAGAAAGGGAAACGACTGTTTCCAGGTAAAATCAGCCGAGTACGGTCCGATGGCACGTACGACATTGATTATGACGATGGTGAATTCGAAACTCGAGTGGAAGTTGGCCTGATTGAAGTCGAGGATGGAGAAGATATGTTTGCAGATTCAGATGAAGATACAAAGCACTCGACCTCGACGAAAACGAAGGCAGGGTGGATGGTTGGTGATCACGTGAAGGCGTATTATGGAAAGAGAAAGCGGTTGTTCCCCGGCAAAATTGCAAAGGTTCACTTGAACGGCACGTACGACATCAAGTATGACGATGGTGACTCTGAAGTTCGTGTGGAGGCGAATTTGATTGAAGGTGTCGAATCCAAATCGGACGACAGAGACAACCAAAAGACTTCAAAGTTAGCAGATAAAACGAAAACAAGCTCGATAAAGCGTCCACTCCGTGTAGGTGATGCAGTGAAGGCGAAATACAAGCGTGGAACAAGGTTCTTCCCCGGTAAAATTACCCGTGAGCGGATGGATGGTACATTTGATATCAAGTATGAAGACGGTGATGTCGAGGAGCGCGTAGAACCCGATTCAATTCAACGTGTTGATGAGGATGACGAACGGGATGAAGACCAGGATAAACAAAAGAAGAAGAAATCGTTTGAAATAGGTGATGTTGTCAAGGCTCCTTTTCAACGGGGCAACAAACTCTTTCGAGGCAAAATCTCCCGAGTACGCAGCGATGGAACGTACGATATTGCATTTGACGATGGTGATAACGACACTCACGTGCCAAGTCATCTCATCCAAATGGAAGATGAAGAACAGGACAAGAAACAGAAAAAATCGACTTTAAAAGTAGGTGACCCAGTGAAAGCAAGGTACAAGAAAGGCAGCAAGCTTTTTGCCGGTACAGTGACCCGAGTTCGTAGTGATGGAACATTTGACATCAAATACGACGACGGAGATGTTGAAATGCACGTTGACATTGAGATGATCGAAGTTCCTGAAGGTAAGAGAGCAGGTGACGATGAACGATCGAGCTCAGTGAAACCTAAAAAGAGTCTAAATGTTGGAGATAAGGTGCGTGCTCGGTACAACAACGGAACTAAAATGGTTACTGGAGAAATCACTGCAGTTCATCGCGATGGCACGTACGATATCCGGTACGACGATGGTGACAAGGAGAGGTATATCGAGATGAAGGACATCGAATTAATCGAAGATGAGCGCGAATCGCCCCCTTTAAAGAGCTCCAGCACGCTAAAGGTTGGAGACGCAATCGAAGCTAATTACAAAAACGGAGTAAAGATGTTTCCTGGTAAAATATCACGAGTTCACTCTGATGGAACGTACGATATCACCTTTAACGACGGCGATTCTGAACGTCGTGTGCCTCGATCACGCATAAAATCGAAAATGGACGAAGCTTCTGCACCAAAGAAGAAAACGGGATTTGCAGTTGGAGACGCTGTCAAAGCGAAATACAAGAAAGGAACGAAATATTTCCCGGGTAAAGTTGTGCGTGTTCGATCCGATGGGACTTACGATATTGAGTACGAAGATGGAGACTCTGAAACCCGCGTGGAAGTAACTTCAATCATCGCTTTACACACTAGCGAAAGTTCACCAAAAACCAGCAAACCAAAACGGTTTGAGGTGGGAGACGTGATTAAAGCTCGCTACAAGAAGGGAACGAAGCTGTTTTCTGGTAAAATCACACGCGTGAGATCGGATGGCACGTACGATATAAAGTATGACGATGGAGACACTGAGATGTACGTGGAGAGCTCATACATAGAAGGCGGTGAAAGACACGCATCACATGATAGAGCTGACGACAAAAAGCCTGAAGGTTTCGTTGTTGGTGATAAGGTAAACGTGAGGTACAAAGGAGGTTTGAAGAGCTTCCCGGGTAAAATTGTGAAAGTGAGGCTGGACGGTACGTTTGATGTTGAGTACGACGATGGAGACGTGGAGCTGCGGGTGAAGAGTTCATCTATCGAGTTGATTCCTGGTACGAAGACTAAGAAATCCGACGCAAAAGCAAGTTCTGACAAGGACGATATCTTTGGTGACTCGGATTCAGATAGCAAGTCTAAGAAGAGTAAGAAGAGTTCATCACTTAAAGTTGGTGACACTGTCGAAGCGAATTTCAAGCAAAAAGGAAAATTTCACAAAGGGAAAATTGTACGTGCGAGGGAAGATGGCACTTTTGATATCGATTACGATGTTGGGGCCTCTGAAACCCACGTGCACATCGATCACATTAAAAATGTTGGCGGCAACAAAGACAAACGTGACGATAGCGATGGCGAAACCAAGGGTTCAAAGAAGATCAAAAAGGCAAAAGATGAGCGATCATCGGGATCGGATCAAGAATCAACAAAACCCAACTCGAAGAAAAACAAGAAGGCGAAAAAATATTCATCGCAACCAAGGGTTCAAAGAAGATCAAAAAGGCAAAAGATGAGCGATCATCAGGATCGGATCGAGAATCAACACAACCCAAATCGAAGAAAAACAAGAAGGCGAAAAAATATTCATCGTCGGAGTCTTCTGGATCGGAACGTGAGAAACAAACTCCAATTAAAAAGGGGGCTAAGGTTACTTACCGGAAAGCTGAGGATTCAAAGTCTCGCCGTATTGGGACCGTTCGTAGGGTGCATTCAGATGGAAGTTGTGACATCGAATATGAAGATGGCGATTCGTCCAAGCGGATAGCGAGAAAGTTGCTAGTGGAATGCTCGGAGTCTGAGGATTCCGATGACTCGCGGGGGAAGGCATCTACAAAGCGAGATAGTATCGAGGAAGGACGAATCTTCCGCCGTCACGAAAATGTCCTAGCAAATTGGCGTCGAGCGAGCAAACTTTCAAAACCGCGCATGACAGATAAATGGTTGAAGGCCGTTGTGTTGGAGAAAAATGCTGATCGAACGTACACGGTATGTTAGCACATCTGGAATCTTTTACTTCATTTTTCACGGAGATGGTATGTTGTGTAGGTTCGATACAGCGATGGGGTAGTCGAAGAAGATGTACCTTTAAAGGCGATGAAACCCAGCAACAAGAAAGATAATAGCGAATCTGATTCAGACGAAAAGAACAGAATATCCGGTCGGAGGCGAAAACGAAAATTAAAACGGTACCTATGCGCTTTGATGGCACTGTAGTGCAAAACTTTTTTCTTTGATCTTTGCAACAATATTCCTCTAACTATTTTTCTGTCTACTAACATTATTCGAATGAAGGGCAAATGGAATCGGTACTGAGTCGATGTTTTTGCTCGAGCAGCTTGCGATGACGGTAATATATTATCTTGTTTAATTGATTCTGTAGTTGATGATTAATGTAATGTCCCCTGTTGCTTCCAATCTAGCTTTTCGAAGAAGGTGCTTTAAAGAAGAAGCCCAAATTGCAGTTGCTTCGTGGAGATAGCTCCAGCAGCTCAGACTCGTCTTCCTCCAGCTCCGAAAGCAGTTCTGGATCTGTGTCAAGTAGTAAAAGAAATGAGGTTGACAAGGTATATGAGTCTGACATTCATATTCTGTATTATTTGCTCACACCACGGTGTTTGTAGGTCCTGAAAAGACTTTTTGATTCGAGTTCGCTTCAAAATTATCGGCGCATGTTTAAGGAGAATGATGTTAAGAAGTCTGGTAAAATCTCCCGAAGCAAGATAATTGGTCTCGTGGAAGAGCTAGTACCTTCCACATCATCAAAAGCAAGCACACGACTCAGTGATGATAATACCTCGGTTAACCACATCCTGACCGAATGGTTTGCATCTCACGACGATCTCCGAATACATCGTCATTTCGAGTTCAAGACGCTAATGCTAGCATTCGCTTACGCTAAAAGTCGACTGGGAAAAGTACGGATGGAACGAAGTGTTGCTACAGTCTTGGAAGGTAGGTTTGCTTCGTATCACGAGCACAAACGACAGTTGGAGTTATGGCAACAGAAGCTCGGGTACCGATTGTTTGAGACGCTGCAGCGGCATTTTCATGACCAAGCACTGCCTAACATGATCCCATCTCGTATACGAGTGTCTGAACTATCGTCAATCTTCGAGCAAGTGGCTCGGCAAGCTGTTCCCAATAAACCTTTGGACGTGTACTTGCAGCAGCACCAGCTATTCCCTCACCACACACTGTTACTTCCAGAGTTTTTGTGTTGTTACTACCAACTATATGGATCGGAACAATCCACATCACTACGTTCGAGCGGTGCTGTGGAGTTGAGACCAATTGCGTTTGTTGCGTCCTGCTTGTTTTCAAATGGTGATATTGTGTACAAGCGTCATGGTGATCTTGTCCGTCGGCTTTCTGTTGGTCGCACACCAGCTCAAGCGGATTTGATACTACGATTTCGAGAAGCGTTCGAGTCTTTGTTGAGTACGAACATGGACGGTGACAATTCCCAAGAGGAATTGCTCCTAGAAACCTCGCAACTGTCTGAATTTGCAGCTAAAGTCGCACCAGACCCGTCATTGTTAGAGCCTGCTATGACTACACTTCGAAAGCGCTCTGGAGCTGTCGCGTTAGTGGAGATTTACGCAACTTGTGGCTTTATTATTGACGAGTTGACATCTGCCCCTACGATCCGCAATGCCATTGAGAAGATGAGGATGCGAGTCGATTTGGCAGAAGTTCGTCGCATCATTGGTTTGGTACGGAATATCTGTGTGAAAATTTTACGGTTCCCTAATAACGCAGACTACTGGCGGCTACGAGCAGATAGTGCCGCCTTCCAGCAGAAAATTGGACGTTTTGATGGAGCTACTAGCCTTTTAGAGTCTGTAGGCTTTGTAGAGCACCAGAAAACTCACTACGAATTGCGAGGTGCCCGAAACTCTGAGGGCAAGCGCATCAGTGCGCTCGAGAAATGGACACTGGATGCCAGCTACTAGCCTTTTAGAGTCTGTAGGCTTTGTAGAGCACCAGAAAACCCACTACGAATTGCGAGGTGCCCGAAACTCTGAGGGTAAGCGCATCAGTGCGCTCGAGAAATGGACACTGGATGCTTTAAGAGAGAAATGCGTACAACTGGATGGAGAATTGGCTTTATTTGACGGAGTTGAGAGCATCAGTTCCATTTTGCAACGAATTTCTGGAGCTTGTGAACGCGGAGGCAAACTTTTTACACTAGAAGAGTGTCAGACGGCTCTAAAAAATTTGTCCACGTACGTTGAAAATGTACTGAGAAATCCCAAGGACTCGAGATGTTGGCGAATTCGAGAAGCTAACAGCACATTCCAGCGACAGATTGGATATTTACCGTGTGCAATGGAACTCATGGAGTCAATTGGGTTTGATCTTGCACAGACGTCGCATGGTAATGTTTTCACGCTCCGAGGAACAGGTTTGACGGGTGAAAGAGCAAAGAAATTGGACAAAGATATTCAACCATCGGCTAGTTTGTCCAATTTTGCATTTACAAGTGTAAGCAGCCAGATGGAGTGGTTTTTGTGGCGTCGAAAGCAGGAAATCGACAGTCTTTTGGAAGACGAGATGCGATATCTTCACGACATTGTTGGTAAATTTTCTCAATCTCAAAACAATTCTAAGGCAGGAGCACAGAAGGATGATAAAGGTATTAAGGTGAACGGTACTGAACTACGCGAGGCTGCATTGGTGAAGATGTATCCTTACGGAACGAATGCAATGGAGATATTTAACAAGTCATCGACCCAGCGTCACCAACTCGATATGATGCGCTACGTCTTCAATAGCATGGATGTGGACGAAAAAGGGTTCTTGGTTGAAGCAGATTTTTCACGAGCGTTTGGTGCGCCTTCAACAATTCCTAGTTGGGCTCGTTTTGAGGCGTTTGACATTGGGATGGATGGTAAGGTTGACATTCATGAGTTTGTAGCATCTCTGGGTCCTCTACTGGATCATTCGTATGACCTCACGATAAATAAAAGCGGAGAAGTAGTAGCTTCTCTCTCTGGTGATGATAGTCATCCCACATTGTGTGAAGTTATTTCGTTAGCTGTGGGAAAACTACGCCTGGAAACTAGCTGTGCAGTTGCTGTTGCAACACTTGAGGCTTTACTGACCCATCTTTATAATATCATCCAAGAGCCTGACAATTCATCGCTGTGGACGGTAAATGGCAAAGTTGCAGTGGGAATTAAGGTTCTCCGTTTCCATGCTGGTCGAGAATTGCTACGTTTAGTTGGTTTTCGAGAATCGACCGAGACATTGGATGCAAACAATTCGATACCTGCAATAAACTACGAGCTTCAGCCACAACGAGTTCGCTTCAAAACTTCAACGACAGTGTCCGAACTGCCGACGGCTCTCGATACAGCTACGATCACAAGAATTCAAACTATTACGACGATGCTTGCTGGTCACTACCGAGGACTAAAGATCCCCTCTGTAAGTGATGTTAGTGCAGTGTCAAGAGCCATTTACGCTCCAGAGAGAGCAATGGAGAAATGGTACCGAGTTGTCGAGTTGGCGGTGAAGTGTCTTAAGAACATTGAAAAGCAACCTGAAAACCCTCGATATAGAGAACTTCACGTGACCACCAACACATTTACAAAAGTTGTTAGCTGTGCACAGGGTGGATTGGAATTACTGCTCTCGATTGGGTTTCGCGAGACAGATTCAGGTACGCTCATGGTTCCTTCCGATATTCTCATAGATGCTATTAAAGCCCGGAGGTTGGAACTCGAGGTTGGCTTAGCTTTACTGCATCATAAAATGACCACAGCAATGGTTGTGGTAGATCAAAGTGTTCCAGGGCGAACTGGTGCCCAACATTTTGTCAATGATGGAGACAACAAACGTCAACCAGCAAACAGGCGAGTAGAGATGAGGAAAAGAGGTCAAAACACGGCAAAAAGCAGGCATCAATATCAGAAACCTCGCGTTACTACGGCCAACCGGGAGTTTCCCGCCCCTGCTGGTGCGCGGCATGCTAGAAGGGTGAATATGAAAGATACTGCACTGAAGCACCGACCGAAGTCTGCAAGAATGTCCACTGACCCGATCGAAAACGAAATACTGTCAGCGGTTCCTCATGAAGAAGTGGACTCACGTGGTAAATATTTAAGTCGTGGATGGTCTGCTAGTTTATCTCGCAAGATGGCTACCTTGGAACGCAATCGAGGAAATATGAACCGGAAGCATGCACAGCGAAGAGCACCAACTAAACCTCCGTCAGGCGTACAGTAAATGCTGTTTGCTCCTTCAGCTACGTATATTTTCGTGGATAAGCTAACAATTTTGTATGTTGTAATTTATGTTTTAGAGTGGCCACAACATAGATAGCGGAAGCGAGACTATCGTTGTCCTTAAGGGACAAATCTCCGATACACAGGTTATTTTGTTAAGCATGTCTGGTAGGTGTGTTTGAAGCTAATTTGATTGTCATTTGTCTAGGTCTTCGCTCAGGGAATAATTAACGATCTCATTGTCAACGTTATCGAGCATATCCACTTAGTTGATACGTTTTCTAAAGCGGAAGAGGAGGAAGAACATCAACGCAAGAATTTGGGGACAACACTGATCACTTCGTTTGAAAATATCGCTACAGTGCCAATAGAGTCGCCAAATGTGCGGGTTGGACCATCGATGTTAATGAAGCTTGTGGGAATACAACGATCTCTTCAGAACCTGCTACGATACATTGGAACTTGCACTGAAGATGATGAATATTGTAACGAATATACTCTGAAACAAGTGGTAGAATGTTGGGTAGAACTACTCGAACAGCTTTTCCAGTTCAAATCGTTTGATCAATCCCACCAAGTATTTGCGACAGCATGGGGTGGAATATTGGACAATTGGATCCCCCACCAGCTCTGTTCTATTGCTTTGCGCACATTCACACAATGTGCCAAGCGTGGAGATAGAGAACAAGGGAGGTTGGCAATTGACACACTGCTTCAAAGTTTTGCGAACGTGTTTAAACTGGTGGAAACCAATACAAACTTTGATGAACTGCAAGGCAATTCACTACTGCTGGCAACTCTACTACAAATTCTTAGTTGTTTAACGAGTGTGGCAAGTGGACAAATGCCACTGAATCCGTACAAAGCGGGAAATGAATTAACTGCACCACGTTTCCAAGTTATTAATGCGGTGCTATGGAGACTTTGTGAGCCTTTGCTCAGGGATGTACTAGCAATCGAAATGGCATCAAGCAGATTCGCTATTTTGTTGCGGTGGCTTGATTCCCGTCACCCTCTGTTTGGATATACCCCTATGATCTCAGTCAACTACGAATTGCAACGGGATTCAAAGTATTCTATTGCACTTTGGTGGAATGATCACGAACCTCAAATTCCTCGGCATACTTCAAGCAATGAGGCAGAAAATGAATTGGTGCTAAAGGGATATTCCGCTGACCTGCCGCTAACGGCAAACTATCTGCGATGTATCTACGAAACGAAAGAAATCGAGTTCAAACTTACTAGCGGCGTGAGTTTACCGAAGTTTCGTTTGGCAGCGCTCCAGCAGTTCTTTGGCTCAACATTTTTTGATC